>PVJA010000645.1:23154-158546 GCA_004027025.1 Myocastor coypus | reverse complement strand
CTTTTTAAAAAGATGAGAACTCAGTTGTTGATTCTTTGAAGTATTTCTCATGAAGTCTGGTTTTTGTTTATGAACTCTCCACCAACCCCTAAGTCTTTTTTTATTTATTTATAAAACAGGATAAATCTGAGTCTTTTGTCAGTAAGTGGATGAAACTAGAGAACATATTCTTAAGTGAAATAAATCAGAACTGTATGTGCAAACATTGTATTGTCTCCTTAGATTTAGTGTGAGAACCTGCAAGAGAAAAATGGAATCTGAAGGATAAAATAGCCACTGGTAAAAGGGAACAAACTTATTCCAGAGGAAAGAGTTACTGAGTTGAGGTGAAGGACAGGAGAGGGAGCGGGGGAAAAGGGTTTACCTATGCATGTAAGCAGGATGTTTTGGACAACTGTACTGTGCATTTCTGCTGGTCTATGGAAAGAAGCAGTTAATGTTTTAATTTGTTCTATCTCTTTGCTTCTCTTTTTTGTCTTCTTAATTTCTTATACATTTCTTTCTTTTTTATTCTTCAAATTTTACATGCGTATCTCTGGTAACATGAATAAGTGATGGAAGACAATGCCATGTATTACAACAAATAGTATGAAATTCATATTATTTTGATAAGTAAAAATCTGTATCACTTGCAACTTTTTGTGTTGTAATTATAATTTGTACTCTCTTTGGAAAATAAAATAACAATAGTCTTGGCTTAAGAGTTAAGCCTCCCCAAGGACAAGCTGGGTTAAATGGAGTTAGACTCCATTATGCATGTGCAGTATCTACAAAATGGTAAAAGTAATAAGTTTCTAATGAACTGAAAAATGTGACAAAATCTAAAATAACCAGTAAAATGAATGAAACAATACATTATAAACAAGCTAATAGTGGAAAAAATGCAAAGTCTGAATTTTTGCCTCCTTTGAAATTAATCAACTAATGAAAAGTATAGATGGGAAAATAGAAAGGTAATAGCTAAAACTTAAATATAAAATAATTATATTGAATAATTTTTAGTGGATCATGTCTCATTATTTTACTTGCAAATCATACAAGCACCTGTAATATAAATCTCATGCACTACTTACCCTTTCAAAAGATATAACAATAAAAGGGACAAATCATAAGGAAAATATGACTACTCAAAATTCGTACACTAGTGATGACAGTTATGGTAATATGCAAAATAAAAATTGAACAAAGATGAGGAAAAAATATGTCATAGGGGGATTTTAACACCTTTACAACAGAATGAATAAGCCCACAAAACAACTAGTAATGACACTAGATATTGCAATTCTTTAATTTGATCCCAGTGGCTTATGTGGAACACTGGATTTATCAAATGAAAAATGCATTTTGCTTTAAAGTATTCAAGAATCATTAACCAAAACATGCCATATGCTCATCTCTGAAGCAAGTCTAAATGAATTTGAAAGGATGGATATTATACAGATGGTCTTCAATGTCTCAGTGGAATTAGCTAAAAATTATAGGCTACTAATTAGAAAATTTGGAATCAAAATTGCTTTATAATTAAATAACACACCTTAAACAACTCGAGATACAAAGAGCACCCACAGTACACGTTAGAAAATTGTTTGAATTCAAGGATAATGGTACAGTGTCTAAAAGTAAGATAATTCCTAAAGCAACTAAAGATAAAATAAGTTTTTCTAGTTCAGAAAGGAAGGTGACCTGAGATTTGTGATCTGAAATTCCGTTTCGTTTTTTTTTTTTTTTTAAGTTATACAAAGTTGTACCACTTTAATTAAACCTTTTAGTTTACATTTGGTCACCTCAAAATAATTGCAACGTTAGGTTGGTCAATTTAAATACCATGGCTCTCTGCTGGATAGACACACAATCTTTACACCCAAATGTTAATGAACACAAAGCAAAAAGACATTGTTAAATAAAACAGCCATAGTCGCTGCGAATCAGGTCTTGTGACCTCACATGATTAAAATGGCTTCCCACATTCACATCCATAGTACTTATCCACCATTTAACATGAGATTCTGTTCTATAAGCAAGAAAATATCAGACTTAACCCAAAGGGAGTGAGTGATAGGAAAAACATAAAAAAATTAATAAAAGTCAGTAGCAATGAAAAGTATCATACAATACCAAAAGTTACTTCTTGAAAAGCCCATAAATAGTAAATCCTTTTCTACATGAGTTTAGGAAAAATGATAAAATAGAAATTAGCCATAGGAATGACAGTAAAGACAACCCCACAGATTTTTATATATGAAAAAGAAAATAAAAGAAAATTTAAAACAACTGTAAGTCAAGAAATATGAGCATTTATAGGAAATGGACACATTCCTCTAAAAAATACAATTTACCAAAACTGATTCAAGATAAAATATTAAAATCAGAATAATCTTAAATCTATTAAATTGATTGAATCTATAATAAAATTTTTCTCAAAAGTAAACTATAGTCCCTTGTGGCTTCACCATAGAATTTTTCCATACAAACAAGGAGGAAACAATTATTTTAAATAAATCCTTCCACAAAATGCATGTTTAAAAAAAAACAAGCCGGGCGTAGTGGCACATGCCTGTAATCCCAGCACTCGGGAGGCTGAGGCAGGAGGATCGGTGCGAGTTTGAGACCAGCATGGGCTACAAAAGGGAGCTCAAGGCCAGCCTGAACTGCATATCGAGACCCTGCCTCAAAAAGACAAAAATAAATAAATGAATAAAATAAAGTAAAATAAAAAAACACTTCCCAACTCATTTTGGGGCCCACACACCTTCAACAAAACTGAAATACGCCAGGTGTGGTGGCTAATGCCTGTAATCCCAGCACTTGGTAAGCTGAGGCAGGAGGATCAGTGTGAGTTTGGGCTACAAAAGTGAGCTCAAGGCCAGCCTGAACTGTACAGCAAGACCCTGTCTCAAAAAGACAAACAAACAAAACTGAAATGATATAACAAAAAGGAAATTTCTGACTATGGTGTCTCTTGTGATTGACATAAAGATCTTAGAGTCACAGCAAATTAATTACAGTGACAGGTAGAGACAATATATAATGGAAAACTGAGAACTACACCATGAATCTAAGGGTATTTTGTCATTTGATAATCAAACAATGTAAAACACTAAAATATAGAAGCTGTAATCTCTGGCCTTAAAGATGCATATGATAATTTTAATAAACGAAGAAGTACATGATAGCCAGGGAGATAGCTCAGTGGCTTAAGTACCTGCCTAGAAAGTGCATGGTCCTGAGTTTAATCCTTGGTACCACACACACACACACACACACACACACACACACACACAAAGAGTAAAAAGTATTTGACAAAATTTCACACTCCACACATGTTTAGGGCCAGCAAGATAGCTCAGTGGTCTAAAGCACCTGTTTAGGGAAGTTTAGGCAACCACTAGGACCGTGGTTTAATTCCTGGTACCACATGCTGCACCAGCCCCACTCCCAGGGCAGGCTGAGCCAACCATAATAAAAAAAGAAAAAGAAAAAAAAAATTCCACACATGTTCAACAAAATTCTTGCCAAACTAAAAATACAATAGCACTTCTTTAACTTTAAAAAGAATATTCACAACAGCTGACAGTAACTTAATGCTTCATGGTAAACATATTAAAATTTTTTATCTTGAGAGCATGAATGAGAAGAGCTACAAATATCTGTCACTCATTGTCCATGCAAGAGTGCACTGGCTATGACACAAGAAAAGGGACAGAAGTCATACAGGTAGGCAATGAAGAAGTAGGTAGTCATGATAAAACTATGTACATAGTTACATACATGTATGTAAGGTACAAATTACCTTATGTTATTAGTATGTAAACTCAGGAAAGCAGACACAAGATCAATTTCAAAGTCTTATTTTCACATATTATTGAACAAAAAATTTAAAACTATTGTAGTGTAACTAAGCCCTTCAATCCTGGTAATGAAGTGCACACACACACACACACACACACACACACACATACATGCACACTTCTGACACAACAGTTGCAAAATATTATAGAAAGAAAAGGGAGGAGGGAGAAGTGTGAAGGGAGGAGAACAGATGGGGGAAAAATGACGATACTGGGGACAGTGAGATGGCTCAGTGGTCTCTAGCACCTGCTTAAGGAAGCTTAGGCAGGCACAGGGGGGTGCAGTTTGGTCCTTGGCACCACATGCCATGCTAACCCTTCCTCAGGTCAGGCTGAGCCACTCCCCGCAAAAACGAAGATACTATGCATATGTACCAATGAACACAAGCCCACAGTATCATCAATATTTTTTATAGACATCAACAAACTGATTCTGAGATGTTTGTGGAAATTCAAAGGATCAAGATGAGTAGAGAGCATCGAAGAACAAAAAGAATACAGAGGATCTTATGCTACTGGACAGTAAGTCTTGGAAAACTCAAATAACTAGAACTGTGGAATTAGTATAAGTATAGACAAATAGATCTTGAGGTAACCTCAAGGTATCTAGGGAAAAACTGATTTTTAAATATTACTAATACAATTCAAACAGGAAAGAATGGAGTGTTCCATGGGTAGTCGAACAAGTGACTATTCATGCAGGGAAACTAAGGCATACTTAATTTCATGTGAATTTTAAGAATAAAGGTCAACGGGCTTAGTTATAAAATTTTGAGAAGATAATGTTAGGAATTATCATCTATTTCCTGTTAAGCAAGAGCACCTTAAGCCAGTGATGGTGAGCATTTCAGAGCTTTCAGTAATACAATGGGTCCACAGAGTGCATGCCAGGGGTTCTCCACCTCTGTTTAAAGTGCAAACGCAACACTATTGCTCATAAGGAAAATATGGATATATTTAATTTTATCAAAATTGAAAGTATTATCAAAAGACAGTATGAAAAGATAGAGAAATCAATGAGTAATAAAAATACTTGATAACTTTTACATATAAAATTATTACAAATCAATTAAAAAATATCAGGTAATTATTGTTTTATAAAATGGGTAAAAATATTTAACAGAGAATCCATGAAAGAAGATATCGAAAAAACCAAGAAGAAAAGATACAGCTGATCAACACAAGTTATCAAGGAAATATGAATTTAAATGATCAGCCTCAGTGACATCCAATTATAATTCCAGCTACTATTCAGGAAACTGAGGCAGGCAGATATCAAATTTTAGGTCAGTCTGGTCAACTTCGAGAGACACTGTCTCAAGAAATAAAACTTGGAGGATAGGGAATGTAGTTAGCTGTAATGTCTTCCTGGATAGGACCACCAGTACCATACTAAAACAAAACAAAACAAAAATCAATAATTAAATATACTTAGGCACTAAAATCACACCCTAACAACTGCTAAATTAAGAATTTCAAGGATATCAAGTGTCGAAAAGATTAACCCTAACTCCCACTGCTACAAGTTGGAGAGGTTGTTTGGATATTTTAGAAGGGGATGGTGGCAACTTATACACGCTTACCTGAGTAGCTACACTACTCTATCAGGGAAGGCAGTCTTCCACTGAATGTGCTATTTTTAAGGAATGCACACTGGTGATGAGGGAGGAAGGGGATACCCCCACCGCCAGCCAGATCAGCCAACCCAACTCTCGTGTTGAGTGGGGTGACAAGTGTTTCAGTCCGGTCACCCTTACATCCTTATTGCAAGAGCTTTGGAAAGGTCTTTAGCTGGACCTACTAATACTGAGCACACGCATACGTATGTGCAGGTAACTCCACTCCCAGCTATAGTCCCAACAGAAACATACACACATATGTACCATGAAGGCACATGAGAGGATTCTTCCTGTAACATCATCTGAAAAAGCTAAAAGTGACAAGAATGTGTGTCCATCATTACCAGGGGAGGCAAATATGGGATGATGTACCTATACCACCGAGGACCCTGCAGCAGCAGTAAAGACAGGCTGGCATACACAGCCTATGTGAATCTCAGTCATATTACTGAGCAAAATAAGTCAATGCAAAAGTACATAACAAGTGGTTCCAGCTTTTTTAAAGTGCAGCAGTAGATAAGGCTCATCAACAGAGATGCGCTGAAGTCACAGAGGCGGCCGGACACTGAAGTCGGTGAAACCACCAGCCCCAGAGGTCCTGCAGGTTCTGACGCAAGGGTTTGGGGGACCTGGCCAAAGTTCACAGTGCCAGGCACTTCAATGTTATAAGCTTTACCATCTTTATTTATGCAACTTCCAGCAGAAAAGATCTTTAAAAAGTTAACTGATGATGGGTAATACCGTATCACAGGGAACAGGGAAATGCTACACAGGCACAGAATTATTTTCATAATCACTGTGAATCTAAATATTTCAAAATAAAAGTTTTGCTTTGAAAGGTTTATTGACAAAGATTATCAAGGGCTTACCATGCAATGATTTGATACAGAGTATATATATATATATATATATATATATATATATATATATATCATATGTATGATCATGCATGTGCCTATGACTTGAGATATTGTGTAGTGAGTATAACAATCAAATTAATTAGCATACTCACAATTACCCGTGCTATACATTAGATTGCCCAGAGCACATTCATGTCATAAGTGGAAGTTTATTCTCTTTGGTTAAAGTGTCCTCCCTTCTCCCACCCTCAGACCCCATCCACCCATGTTTGGTTCTCTGCTTCTATGGATTCAGCTCTTCTAGATTCCACATCTAAGTAAGGTCATATGCTATTTGTCTTTCTGTATATGGCCTAGTATGTACTCTTGTTTAAGGTATCTTGTCACAAATGGCAAGATTCCCTTTTTACAGCTAATCTTCCATGTCCATCACACACACACACACACACACACACACTTGCTTTATTCATTTACCCATGTGTTGATGTACACTTAGGCAGTGTCTAGACCTTGACTATTGTGAATGCTTCAGTGGATATAAGAATATAGATAGCTCTTCAAATACTGGCTTCTTTTTATTTTTTTTTAAATGCTGTAACCCTTCTTATTATCTTTAAATTCAGCGCTACTGCGACTCATATCATCCGCTTGTAAGCAGAACACTTAGCTGTAACGTCCTTGTCAACAGTGCTAGAAGGCCTCAGAGGATGGCACTGTGGTCAGCCAACATCCAACACCTTCCCAACCAAGGAGATTCAGAAACTATTACCACTTCTGTGGAATTCTAACTGAAGGCCACTGACATCACCAAATTCTATTTCCCAAGCATGATCATTGCTTTCACTAATAAGAATCTAAGGAAGACTGGGTTATAGCAAGTCTGTGAAGGAACCCCAAGAGTCTCTCTAACAGGGGTGGCCAACCTATGGCATGCATGCCACAGACTCCCTGTCCGTGTATGACAGCAGCTGAGCATTAGATAATAGCTTTTATTTTTTTCTAAACTAAAACTTCAGTATTCAGGTTTAATTGCAATTGTGATAAATAAATGAGCTTTAGGTTACAGTTTGGGCACTCACCACCACCGTTGGTCCACTACCGTTGGCCTATATGGCAGTGAAAGATGATTTGTAAGACTTGCTGTCTGGGTAAAGCGTCCCATGAAGACCAATGGCTCTGAATACGCATTTGCTACAAGCACCATACAGCTGCCCTCTACCCCACAGGCGACAAAGTGCAATGGATAAATCCAAGAGCTCCTGCTTTCTTCCTAAACTCTAACCCGAACAAAGGCTGTCAGCAAACAATAGCGCTCTTGTGTCCGGGCCCTGTAACACTGAAGGGTCATCTTTCATAATCTTTGACTTAACCTCTCATTATTCATGCTACAGAATGAAAATAGTCCAAGACAAGACAATGCTTCTGCTGAGTCCAGGAGCTGCCACATATTTCTCTGTAACCAAGAACTTGTAGCTATCCATTGTCTGTCTCTGGTCTACATGTCACAGTCCACCTAAGCCCACAAATCCAGCCTCTGCCTCCTTGTCAAGAAGATTCAGACACTGTCACCACTTATGTAAGACTGAAAGTATTTTCCAGACCATTCTCATCTCATAATTACATATGATACAATATAGGGGAAAGGTTAATGGAGTAAGCATATACTGTGAGATTTATCTACATAAGAATAGGATTACAAAGATAATGCTCAGAGTCCACATACACTTTGGCCCTTGCATAGTAGAAGAATGGATCACTGAACTCTAATTATTCCCAGGGAAGTCCTTAATGTATACGAAGAATCCCAGAGGCATCCCTGATGCAGCACTTACTTCCAGGTCTTCCCTGGGTCGTCCCAGGTCTTCCCTTACATTGGGTCATCAATCACCTCGTCCTATGGTAGGTATTATGTTTATCCATACGTGAAAAATGAGGAAGTCGAAGCTTGAAGTCACCAAGCTAATATGAGGAGCAAAAAGGCAAGAGTGCAATTCAAGACAATTATACTGACTATACCCTACAATCCTTATCTTTTGTGAACTAATAAAATGGGATGTAGGGAAGGGTGGCTCAGAACCTCCTCATACTGACTTATCCAGGAAGGTGTTGTGGTCAGGGCTTATGAGGGAAATTATTTAATACAGGACACATAATTTATAGTACTATTGTCTATAACATTTGACCAAAGAGTTGACGTAAAAGGATATGGGAGATCTGTCTACACATCAGAGAGCCAAAGAATCCAACAAAGTGCATGGATCCCATAACAGTGTCCTGCTCTAGTCTAGCTAAAGACCTAGAACATGTGGCAGTGTCCTCCATGAATCCAGCGGGTGGCCTAGAGGGCACAACAATGTCTCATAGAAATCGGTATCACTGGGAAGATGTAAAGATCAGTGGTTGATGTTAGAAAGTCTGTGCTAGATGGGTGAAAGATCTGTGTGCCAGCAGGCTGAGGGAGCTTTGCTGGAGCCAGGAAGTGGTACTCAAAGATAGGACCAGAGCTTTCGTGAAGATACCCACAACCACCCTCAGTGACAGTGAGGACCTGAGTACCTCCAGCCAATGGAACCAGCTGCGTTCATATCAGGAAAGCCAGCGTGACAAGCTTCTCCAGGGGAATAAACAGCACACGCCCCTCCTCTGCAGTTCTGTTTCTACGCTGTTGGCAACCACCCTCAGCTGGGCCTTCCATACCCAGAATCATGCTGATGTAGTTCAGCTGCAAGTTACAAATTGCCCATTAGTTCATCCTCCACAGAGGGCAATGTTGTCAGCTTGGATCCTGATGCGTTAGTTCATTCTTGTTACCCATAAAATTGTGTTTGCACAAACTGCATGTGCTCTGGAGAAGAGCACTTAATTTTGAAAGCATCTCAGACCTTGAGCTTCGGATTCAGAAAACAAGGAAGAATTGATTGTTTCATCATCATTTGGAAGCCTCAGTGTCTTCCTCAAAACAGAACTGCCAATACTTGGCCACTCTGCAAGACTTTCTGAAATAGGTAGACACTGGAGCCATGGGGCAATCTCAGGAAACGTTTCCTGAGTGGACTGGCAGTGTTCTAAGTCATCACGACATCCCCAGGGGATAATCTGACCTGCAAAACAATGATTCCTCACTGCTGAGATCCTGCAAAGTCTAGGGAGTTATCAATAAACCGTGCGTGACAAAGGAAGATTGTGTTTGCAGCTGGTACCTTTCTGCTGATACTCTGATTCTAAAGAGTCAGGCCCACATTTATAGAAATCTATACCTCGGATTTCTGTAGGATAATAAATGTGAATTGTGTTAAGTGACTAGGTCTACAGTAAACTATTACAGCAGAAAAAGGAAACCAGTAGAGGTTGGTTTTATCATGATAGTGGCATCCATTTTACAGATGAAAATGGAGGCAGCAACAATTCAGTCTTCCCTAAGATGCCACCTAAATTGTAGGTAGCTGAGCCAGGATAAGAACCCAGCTTTCCGGAGTCTCACTCTTAGCCTGTCTTACCTTATTCCCAAGGCAGCTCTTCTTCTGACTCAAGAGGACCCCTATTGTTTCTTCCATTAAAGCAAAGGCTTCATTTAGTAAATTTGATATTTAGTGCGTGGTACTGAAAGGGGAAGGAGGAGAGAAAAACAGCTTTTTTAAGTGCTTTATTTTCTCCTAGAAGGGGGTTACTCCATGCAGGAAGCCTACCATCAGTGCTCAGTGGGGTACATAGCAGCAGGGGACAAGAGGAAGACACTGACTTTCACCTCAAAGCCTTCCCTATTTTTCTTGCTGCCCATGTTCAGATTTTGTTCAGCTATTCACTTCCCTGGCCTTGTGGTTAGAGGTGATACTACCTCCCAGGTCCCAGGAAGGAATCACGACATCATGATTGTTCTAAATTAAATCATATAATACTCTCTGTCTCTCCCCCCCCCTCTCTGTCTCTCTCTCTCTCATTCTCTCTCTTTCTTTCTTTTGTCCATTTATGTATTTTGGTATAGGGTTATACCACGCAGCTCAGCCTTGTAGTGATCCTCCTATTTTCAGCCTCCCTAGTGCTAGGATTACAGGCATGTGCTACCACTCTAGCACTCAATCATCTGCTCAGTGCACCCAGCAGGCGCAGCCAGCATGGGATGTGGGACCCAGATTGAACCTTTGTCCTCCTTCTTACAAAGGAGTAATTCTATTTCCTTTGATAGTGACTATTTCTGGTAAGAGCATGTAACCCATTCCTGGCTAATGAGCTCTACAGAGGTCCTTGCCTAGAGGTAAGGCTGGATCGCCTTTTAATGAGACAGTAAGAACTATACAGGAGTGTATCTGTCTGCTGGTGGCTCCTCCAACCACTGCGAGACTAATGTGTTGTTGCTGTTTGCACGGTGAGAACAGCAGAGAGCCCATGCTATAAAAACTGCCCTGAGAAATCAGACAGCTCTACAGCTGCAAACTGTCCAGCTGATAAACTTCTTCGCTGGCTTGCTGGAGCAGTGGGTCTGTTGTGGGGGTGATCTCTGATTCATGTTACTCGGTAAGACAATGGAAAGTGCTCGGGCACGGTGCTCTTTCACAGTACCCAGTGGACAGTGGCTATTACTCTTCCTTTTCCTAAGAGAGAAACCTGACTCCCAAAGGTAAGCGACTTGGAAAGACAACAACATTACTTTATGGCAGAACTAGGATTAAAATTCAGCCCTATGTGATTCTGTAGCATACATTCTGCCCATCAATCAGTCTCTACAGTTTGTTATTTTATGGCAAGAGTTCAATTACTCACTATCAAAATACACTATACAGCCACCAGAGAACGACAGACCGTTAAGCAGGCCATTCCGTCTGCCCAGGTTGCAATCAAATTACCTCCTTAGATGTGCTTTTGACTTCTAAGCGTTTTCAATTGTACGTAAGATGATTTAACTAAATATTCTGAGTCATAGCCTCCCGAATGGTAGCAAGGCTGTAGCAATGACTCTAAGGTATCTGAACATACTTAAAATATAATGAATCCCAATGATACTGTTAATGTAGCTAACAATTAATCTAATTACTCATTAATAATTGCTTCCACAGAGAGATGCCTCTGGATGTGGCCCCAAACTTACTTAACAGTGTTCCTCAGTCTTTCCTTCTCCTCAGCCACCATTATGAAGACCATGGAAAGGAAAGAAAGAGGCTGGATTTTCATGTCCCAACAGAACTCCCAAGCTGCATCATACTGCAGTGTGAAAAGAAATACATTTTTTGTGTAACATCACTAAAATTTAGTACTTATTTTTATTATCATTATGGCAACACAGTTCAATCCTCATCCCTACAGATCTTTCAGGACATTATTTTCCTTTAGTCACACTTCAAAATTTTTTCTATTGAATATATCATTTGGAGCTGTTTATTTTCTGACTCCTTAGTAATCAGTGTGCCACGTACTATCCACCAGCAATAGTTCAATGCCGCATACACAACAGACGGTGCACAAAAGCTTGTTCAATGTAGAAATGAAAGGCACCTAGCAGATGAACACATGCCCTGTGGTTTCTGTGTTCTCCATCTCTATTTTTTAGCGCCTCCCTGGTGGTCTAGTGGTTAGGATTCGGCGCTCTCTCCATCTCTATTTTTGTGAAAACCAAAAATAAAGTTTTATTTTGAAAAACAGTAGCTATGTCAGGTGGTAGGGAGTGGGTTTTTCTTTAAAGATAAGGTTTTAAGCAGTCTGCAAGGACAGAGCTAAAATAAGGATGAGGGTAGAATGCAATTTTAGGGCTGAGGAACAGATGTGAGTAGTTATTTAATACTGGCTTCCCCTCATTGCACCAGAAGTAGTGGAAAAACAAATAAAAGAGAATTTTTTTTTCCCTATGGATGATTTTAGAGAAAGGAAAGAAAGGAATTTAAGATTCAAGATTTAAAACAAAACCAAACTGGGTTAGTGGAAAATGAACAAGTAGCTAAAAACCAGCCTACCTGGTTGGAGGTCTTATTCCTCCATTGTAAACTCAGATGCTAGCAGAAATTATAGACTCTTGAATCTTGGGCATTTAAGTTGTGGCTGATGTGATAAATGCACCTGAAAAGCATTCTTCTTCAAGAGATCTCATTGTCTGTCTTTCCCACATAGCCCAGTGTGGTATCTCCTGCATCCCTGTGCCAGAGTGAAGAGATTCTGGGGGGATTTCAACTTTCATGCATCTCTGTTCAACTAATGCACACTTACCTGTACCAAACAACTAAAAACCCAGTCTGGCAGCAATCCTAATGCTTCCAAATGAAAGAAATTCCATCCTTTAAAGAGCTGTTTACTTACATTATTTTCCTGTCACTTTGTCTTTGGTAGGTCTACAGAGTAGCACAAACAGTAATTGTTCCATAAAGCATCTCACAGAATTGAAACGTCTATGCATTATTAGAACATTCAGGCAAAGGAGTGGTGACTTGCTATCAAAACAGATAACCCCTGGCTGTACAGAGGGTGATGTTAACCAGCTACTTTTTCTCACACATTAAAGATCAGTGACCTGGAATGAAATATTCGTTCAGTTGAAAATCCAGAACAATTTTATTAGAGTTTTATAGGTTCCTTATATGTTTTGAGACAGGGAACCAAAACCCCTGCACTCCTTAAATTCTGTCTTCTACATTTTTAAATGTTGGCCTTAAATAAGCAACCAGCTTGTCAGGGCATAACCCTGGTCACTGTCCAACATGGACAGCACCCACAAGCTTTAAACAATGCATATTGCTAGCTTCTGTGTGGACCCAACTGGACCTGAAGTCACCTTCCCAAATATTATTATACTTATGAGACCAATGAGTGGAAAAGAATCTGGAAGAGTCTTTCTACCAGATGAACACCTCTTCTGGTTCAGAAAAAGGATGTGGCGCTCGTTCTTCTCAACTTCTCCCTCTCACTCCAGCTACTAAGACAGTCATGTTCCAGAGTAGGCAAATCAGGGAAATTCAGCAATCAGCAAAATCCTATGGGTAGCTGCCTTCCTCAGGGCCACTCTCATAGGAGGACTTTTGGCCCCAGCAAGATATAAAGAATATAAGGAAATTCCACAGAGCAAAGAGAGTGGGGATCTATTTCTAGCCATTACAACCAATGTAAATCTTGGGTCCAGCACCCAGGACCCCTTTTCCATTGGCACTGTAGGTTCCTCTGTGAACCCTTTGCATGCATCAGGACAAGGGGAAAAAGGTTGTTCTCCCTATATTTTAGATGATGGAAAAAAGAGTGAGAGTGGCCCGATTGGCCTGACCTTTGCTCCCAAATTAAAAGACTATGGGCACATTTAATGAATATAATGAACAAGCTTGAGTATAATGTGCGGGAAGCACACATGACAGGCTTCAAACCCAACCACTCCCCTGACCTTGAAAACGCTCCCCAGCACTGGACTGGATCACGGCCAATTAGGTCTGAATTCATTACATATGTTTTGTGGGAGGCAGCTTTTGCCTGCACGTATCCTAATGAATTGTGCAACCTTTACTCAAGTGCTACATTGACAATCATTTTCAGGAGCTGCTGGTTCTTGCCTTCTTTCATTTGATGCCCCTTCATACACCTTCTATGCATTACTTGCACTAAAGATTTTGTAAAGGAGGCCTTTGTAAGAGAAATAGTTGGAATAACAGTGCAGAAAAGCATGAAATCCCAATCTGGACGGTCGGCTGCTTTGTAAAATTCGTCCAGGAATGGAGAAGCCAAAAGCAGAGGTAGGGAACAGAGCAGTGGAGTTCACAGTAGCTGATGGAAAGTTTCCCAACCATACCATGACAGTTGGCCTATGCAGGGCTCCAAATAAAACCCATTATGTTGCCCACAGAGCATGGGATTCTGGCACAGTTGGTGCAAAACTGTTTCCCTCTGTGAGCTTTAGAAGTTATCAAACAGCCTCCCACTGCTTCTCACCCCAAGAGTGAGGGCCTGAAGCTGAAGAGCTTCAGTTCCCACAGTTACCCTGACAACTGGTTCCGAGATCGTTGTTTGTAAAGACCAAACACATAGCACTTCAGTAAAAGGGACAGTCTCCAGAGGTGCTGCCACTAAAGGACGTCTGATCTTAACGACGACATGCTACAAACAGAATCCAAGCACCAAAGTGTGAGAATAGATGCAGTGCTATTTTTAATAGAGGCAGATCTCAATTTGACTGCTAAGAATGTCATGCTACCTGCTCATATGCTATGGAACATTTCTGAATAAAAGGGGAGGGATGAGGGATGCATGACTCTTAGCAAGCACCGGCATCACAGCCGTATGCTTGTTTCACGGTGAACAGTATCACTGACAATTGTCACTGCTTTAGGAAGAAAGTGTCCCCAAAAAGCATAAAGCACCCTATGCCCTCTTTCTGTTGAAATATAAACCTAAGGAACAGAATTGGTGGTTCATGCATTTGCTCAAACTCCATCTGAAATGGAGGGAATGTAGGAAGGTGTCTCCTTATGGCAAAAAATACCTTCCCCTACCTATGCAACATAATAAGTCTTGGGCATGCTTATAGAAAAGGAAAGCTAGATTCATGGAGAAACCAGACGTCAGAAGCAGAGGGGGCTCTGGGTGATTTGGCATGACAGTGTACAAGCCAGAAGGTTCTCAGAACAGATGAGCAACTGATGTGGTCTCAAAGGAGGCAGAGAAACCAGAACAGATAACTCTTTTATAACAACTTCATGAGGAGAAAACGGACCATGAGCACAGAGGGTTCCCAGCACTACTCCGTCAGAGAGGTATTTTAGTGGCACTGAAGTACCTACAAGTATGAACAAGGCCACAGGATCTAGACACAGCGCCTCGTGTTAATTCAAACCCGTTCCTTCAGCAGCAGAACAGTCACATCTGAAGCAATTTACATTCCTCTAATTAGCAAGATGCCCTACCACTTTATAATTACATCAGATAATTCAAATGTGTGTAGTTCAGAGGTTTCAGTCACAGAATGTTTGCATGGGAGGATTCAACTATTTGAAATAAATGACAGCTAGCCTGCGTTAACATTCTCATTAAAGTAATGGTCATTGTGGAAAAAAAACAGACTGTCAAGATGGTAACCCAAAATCTTAAATTATTTTTGAGTTTTTTTTTCCTACTGCAAAGTTATCTACTCAAATAACAACAAAGAATAGGATAAGTTGCAGCCAAAGCCAGGACAGCGGAAGCTGGTGACAACAGCCTAGAAAAATCCACGATGATGTCCTTGAATAGTGAATACTCCAAAGGAGGCAATGGGGACATTGCCTTCACAACTGGAGCTCAGTAACATCAATTTGCAGGATCCTGCCACAAACAACATCAGTTGGTAGCACCAGGCACTAACCCTGCCAGGCAAAGGAAACTGTGTGACCTCTGGAGAAGGGGACTGGCCAGTGAGGACTCAGACTGAAGTTAGATAACTACAGCAAAATGTGAATATTATTCAATGCCAGTTACTATGCATCTGAAACATTTCATAAGCTGTGAACAGTTCACTTACTCTTTAGGTGACCAAACCATTTTGGGAAATAATCAAGTAGCAAGCCCTATAGAGGACAGCACAGAGCTGTGATAGCTCTGCTTCTGGAGTCCAGGGAGGCTCCGCACCCCTCAGAGTGCAGAGGATACAGGAAGCCGCACTGAATACCTGTTGCTTTCACTTCAACTTACTTTCCCTTTCCTACGCCTATTGTTTGAAAACAAGTCCCATTTGGAAGAAGAAAGAAAAGGTTGGGGTGTAGTGGTGGGGAGCTACCATCCATGCCTACAACCAGGCTTCCATTCTGTCTTTCAAAGACAATGAAGCCTAGGGTTCAGCTTCTAATACCTCTTCCCCAAAACAAGGAATTAAGAAACTATAAGCAATGAATGGGAAGCCCCCACATTTGGGCACTGCCTTCTATTAAGTGCACTCTCTGTGTGTCTTTTGGCTGAAACACCACTAAGTAAAAGGTTTCACCCCCAAATGACTCTGCACTATTTTGGGTCACCCACATCTGTGCTATAAGGAAGACTGTTGTGCACCAGGTTAACAAAGAAAATAATTTGCTCCGTGGATTTTTACCGAGATAGGCAGCCCATGGAGATTCCTGAGCCTGTGGCAGCAATCATCAGGGGGCAAAGCAAAAAGTCCACTCACTGGCCAGGTACCAAAACAGAGGAAAACACAGAGAAATGGAAACTATACGTGGATTGAGGATTCAGAACTCCCCTCCCCAACAGGAGATTTTAACTGTCCTTACAAAAGCCAGTTAAAAATGTTTAAGGAACATACTTGGAGTGCAGCATTTCTAATGTGGCTGTCACACTACATTTAATGCAGAAAAGATGTATTTTTAAATGATCCGGTTACTCGGAGGGCTTTGGCTTATAAAAGCCTTTTTTATTGAGATTCTAAATTCCAGTCTGAATAACCTTTCAATTTGTTCCAGTAATTTTTCCCCCTCTTGCATTTGCATTGGCAATACAGCTGAAGTCATTTCAAAGCCCAGGCCCTCAGCACTGAGCCTTCTGTACCAAGCTGCATGCTTCAGCATAGACGGGGGGGGGGGTGCCAGATTTGACATTTCTATGAAGCTGTTTGCAAAGGAAAAACCACTTGCTTTTCAAACATGGAGATTAAAGGGAGCTTAGGAAAAGAAAGAGAACATGTAGTAGTTTTCATCACTCCTGTGATCACCTGGGGGTTGAGGTAGGGGTTTGAACTGGGCATTAAGTCACTTCAAGATTCCTGGAGTAGTTAAAAGTGCTGTGAGCTGACACAGCTGTTAGCATCTCTGCCTGCTTCCCAAATTTTTGACTTTATGTTGTTCTCTATTTGAGCTCTCTTTTTCATTTTTTTTTTCTAACTCATCTTTTTGTGACATGAGAGAACTGCTGTGCAGAGTCAGAAAGACCTGTAAATTTTGCTGCTTTCCCAAAGGTGCCCTTTCCCCAGTAAAGACAAGAGAGAGATTTTTGCCAAGATAGGAAGATCAACCAGGGAAGCCCAGCCACTCCAGTGAAAGCCAGGCAGGAACACTGTTAACGTCAATCAACCTGCCACTCTTGGGCCAGCATGGCATGACACACTTTCAAGAATATCTATCTATCTATCTATTGATTTATTTATTTACTCATTCATTCATTTCTTTATTTAGGCTTGCTCAAGATACCTTAAGGGTGAGGCTGGTCAGGCATGTGGACTTGGGAATCAAACCGCAGTGCCCATGACTGGGTTTGCCCAAGTAGGCACTTAAACAACTGAGCTAACCCTCAAGCCTCATTGTTTAGAAAAGACACATTGTGTGCGTCTTGTCCTCTGAATAACTACTATGAAGACAATACTATGCAATGTATTACGTACTGTAGCTGTCCTACTGACATGTTTTGAAAACTGTTCCATTCCTTTCTTTTCTCATTAAAATGAATAAAAAAGAAAGCAATAAAAATTGGGAAAAAATAAATAAAAAATAAAACCTAGATAGTTATTGTCATTTAAATTTAATTATATAGATATAGATATAGATATAGATATAGATATAGATATAGATATATACTATGTCTGGCTCAGCCTGCCCCGGGGGTGGGGCTGGCACAGCATGGCATGTGCTGTTGGGGATCAAACCACGGTCCCTGCGGTTGCCTAAACTTGCCTAAGCAAGCACTTTAGACCACTGAGCCATCTTACCCGCCTAAAATTTAATTTCTGATTTAAAAAAACAGAATATTTGTGCCCAAAATGGAACATGTGCATAACAAAGTTAACCTCTGGGACAAATTGTGAGGGTATTAATTTTTCTAAAGAAAAATGAGTATCACCTAAAAGTCCAGAAATTACTTTTACATTTAGTTTGTTGGAGGGGGACTAGACCTTTAAAATTAATTTATTATATAGTTCATTTCTGATCCATTTTCAAATATTGAGTGGTCTCTTTGAATGAGCTAAATACATTTTATTAGAAAGGAATTAAGATCACTTATAAGACCATCAAGTATTTTTAAAACCTGCGAGGAAATTTCAACCAATAGCCAAACTGATTTCTCTTAGGAATCAAAAGTATTTGATCAACTCTGTGAACAGAATCTGACTTCTTCTCACCACTATGGCTGAGCCCCCTTTAAATTTATCTCTTTATGTTTTGATGGTAGCAAAGTTTTATTAAAGGTAGGAAAACAAACAGGCTCTGTTGAGTGAGATAGCCCAGGTAAACGTACAGAAAGACGTACACATCACAGCATGAGTGTGGGCCACCAAGAGAATTTTGTTGTTTTTGACTTCAGAACACTGATCCATGGCTCATCCTTTGGGAGGGCAGGTGGGGACTTTTGGAAGAAGCAATGTAATACCCAAGGGCCATCAACATGAGACCAATACATTGGTGTCAAGTCCTTGCTTCTTCACTGAAGACCCCAAGACATAAATTGGACTTAGCATTGATCTGACAGGGCTACTAGGAGAATTACAGGAAGACAGCTCACAGAAAGCACTTCACCTGGAGTCCAACACACAGGACAAAGTCAACCAAATAAGAAGCTAATCTTCTTATAGAGCTGTTTGTTATCCTTCTCCCAACTGGTTCTTTACTCAGTATCATCTATATCATAAAACACTAAAAGTTTAAAAATAAAAACCCAGTATCTGACTGGTGCTTATTTGTGATATTCCCTGGAGCAGCACCATCAACAGATTTTCTGTGCAATGAGACTATTACATCCATGCTAGTATGGTTATCACAGGCGAAATGGAACTATAGAATACATGAAATGTAACCACATAGTGGAGGAAGTGACTTAAAATTTTTATTTAAATTTCAATTTTAGTTAATTTAAATGTAAATGCAAATGTCCAGGCACACCTCATGGTCACCATATGGGATAGCACATTCTGCCCTACAAATAAGAACTGAAGAGCATATGATGGTTTGTGGTCTGTGTCAAAAGCCACATGTTGATGAGAATGATTACTAAGCCCCCATCCAGCAAACACTGGGACATCACACAGGATTCTGAAGGTTAGGTTCAGGAAGTGAGACTCCTGAGTCCAAACCCCATGTTCATTATTTACAAGTGTGTGAGCCACTAGCTCTTCTGAGCCTTCATTATCCTGGGTGGGATTAAGTTACGAAGGCAGAAAATAAAGCTGAAATGTGGGTCCTGCCCTCTAAGGAATCCAACAGGCACAATCTTACACGTGCCTGCATCATGTACAAGTCACAAACACACCAACAGATATGCACAACACAATTTAAGTTTATCATCTGCGCCCTGCTTGGGTTGGTACATTTTGGGTTATTTATTCATCTAGGAAATAAAAACACATGCAGTCTAGCTATGAGGTAGGCCCTAAAGGGATGTAGAAAAAGCTAAACTAATATTTAGAAGATGCCAAGTACTTTCCATGTGTCCTGTCCTCTAATCTCATGGCAACCCAGGATTCAGTCAATATTGTTGACCTCATTTGATGTAGGCTACAACTGGGGACCTAGAGGGGCTAAATAGATCACCCAAAGGAACGTAGCACAGCTAAAACCAAGTCCAATCTGATAAAGCCCCACATATTAAGACACCAGTCCATGGGTCATGCCCTTTCAATACAGTGCTCCTGGTCTAGAGAGGATAAGGCATAATCACAAGGTGATCTGACACAAAGTCAAGAAGTGGTAAAAGAATGAGAGCAGTGACCAAAAAGAAATGCTGGCTGACTTGGTTAATTTTTCCTCATTGCTGACACAAAATACCCAACACTCAAAATTAAGGAGGAAAGGGCTATTTAGCTCAGAGTTAATGGTTTTCATCCATACATGACAAGGCAAAGTGCAACATAGCAAAGGGCAGCAGTTTATGGCAGCAGAAAACAGCAAAGAGCCCAGGGAGTAAGCAGCAGCTGTGGCAGAGGGCAGTAACCTCTCTTCCTTCCAGGCTGACACAAGCTCCTCTGAGGAAATGGAACGCTCTATCCTTCCTGAATTCACTCACGTTCATACGCTTTACGTGATGAGTCACTCTGGCACGGGGCCTCCACACCCTTGGGAAGGCTCTCCACACACTAGGGAGGGCCCTACATGCCCTACAGAGGGGCCTCCACGCCATAGAGTGTGAAATCACTGAGCCGATTTAGTTAAACTTTAAGCTGCTCAAGTTGACACGATGCATTAATCACTACACTGGCTTCGACCCATTTGTTAAATGGACAAGCAAGTTGTTTTCTAGGGGAGGAAAAGACAAGTTTATAATGTTAGATGTGGACATTATGCCACCTCACTAAAAGAGGAGATCAGGTACCTCCTTCCTGGTCAAAACTGGAGAGAAAACCTGCACCCTAGGCCCACAAGCCTTTTCTCCTTCCTTCCACCCGGATGCTCCCCCGTCTTCCCCTTCTTCCTCTTGCCGGTCTTCTCTCAGCTGCTTCTTCCCCAAGCACCTTAGCAGAGTCTGGCTGGCATGGCATGAGAGGAAGCCAGACACTACCTGCTACCCGTGGCCCATGTGAATAACATTTTACACACCAGAGTTTTATTAAGCCTTCATGCCTTTTTCTGATTTTCATCCTATGTCCTATTTCCAAAGAAACACACTCTTAGCACTGGGGAACTGATAAGTAATAACAGTAATTATGTCCTTTTACCTAAGGGCCTCCCATGGTTTCAGTAATCTTTGCTTCGAGTAAAAAAAGAAAAAAAAAATCTTGCAGAGCCACCTGTGTTTGCATGGTCATTAGCGATTTGTACAAGCTTTCGCTTGCTTCACCAGACATCCACATACTCTATTGTTTGTTTTACTTAGCAGAAAACATACAGCATGGGAAAAATATGTATGCAGTCCACTGCTTGTATATCAATTTATAAAATGCATCATAGGGGATGAAAAGTGTTAGGCAAATATACTTATGATCTCTATGCCTTTCACATTTCCCTCAGTCACTTTGAATCTCCTTCCACAAATGTTCAAGTCATGTTTTATTCTGACTGTGCAAATTCTGCTTACTTGAACATTCACATTCCTTCAAAGACTGTCACAGGCAGGAGGCATTCAGTTTTAATCCTTCGCTTGCCCTCCCGAATATCAAGTATTTCTGTTCAGCATTTTCAAAATCAAGAGGGACTGAAAACATATCAAAATGAATATCAGATTGTTTCCAAGCAGAATATTTAACATGTCTTATGTTTTTCTAAGGCAGGTCTTAAACACAGGACTGGCAACAAAGCAAGTTGAAAGTTTATGAAAACAGACAAGTTTAGCTGTACTCTATTTCCCTTTGTCGGGAAGCCAGTTCTTTTGAAAGAGTTCAAAGGAGCTCTGTATTGTTACTCCTCTTCTAAACAAACATCATCTCTGCACACCAGTAAGTCCACCTCCCCCGGCTCCAAAGTCCAGCTCATTCTTCATGATTTGTCATTCACATTCCTGAGCCTGTGCTTGGGTTACAAGTCAGCTGTGGGTGCTGCTTAATTCCCCATCTATAGACAGCTTCCTGGGAAGCACCTGTAACTAATCAATCGTCGCTAGGCTCTGACAATAGCTTGAAAATATGGTTATTTGGATTGTATGCAGTTGGTTGATTTAAATGAAAGGAAGGAGAGAGAGAGAAAAAAGTGAGCAGCAAAAACCAACAACAGAGAGCTCAAAGAAGAGAGTATAGCCATTATTTTCAATTCAAGGCAAATAGTGTTAAGATAAAATATTGCACATAATTTAGAAAATAAGAGTGCACAATCGGCCCACAATGCAGACTTCCATGCCCACTGGCAAAGTGAGGCTGCAGAAGGAATAAAGGGAAAAGTGAATCAACTGTTCTACCTTACAGATATTTAGCAAAGATTCTTCTTTCTCAGTGGCCCCCCCTCTCCAGCAGTGACCCTCGCATTCATTAAAATGGGTGATTTGAATTCATGGAAGGTTGTCAGGGAAGGAATGAAAGCATCTTAGTTCACTCCTCCTGTTCCAGCTGCTTCTCTCTGGAACGCATGAGAAAGAAGTGCGAGAATTGCTTTGCTCCCTTCTACACCACAAGAATGGGATACATTGCAGCCCGTGGGAGGAAAGAAAAGAAGTCTCCTCTGAGATGGCCAGGTAGGGACATTCTGCATAGACTGGAAATCTGTGCTCAGTTCTAGAAGCCAATGAGTTTAAAGAAGCAGATGCTATTGTCCCCAAGGAGCCTGGGAAGAAGTATGTCCTTCCCAATCTTGCTGTGCTACGCAGATGGAAATCCAACAGAGAACAGAAGCCTACACTGAGTGCATTATTCTTCTTGGAGTTTCTCAGGTAAGATTCATGAAGCTTCCAAAGCACTGGGCTCTGACATCCCTTGTTCAAATCCCAGCCCACTTCCCTATCAGGCTTTCTCCACTCCCAAGTTTAGTGTCCCAGGGGATCAGCCCTAGCTGGGTGAGGCACGTTAGGAAGGAACTGTATCATCTAGCAAGGCTACATAGCTGAGTGAATCACCTGGACTCTGTGGCCTTCCACTGATGCTGTAATAAAACATGAGGAAAGTTCACATGGCATCCAAGGTGCCATGCCATGGTGGCCAGTAGTTCTACCCCGAGAACTGTTTTATTTTCCTAGACCTGTGTCACCCATGGTGCCTCACTGCACCGGTGATCCCCAAGTGTGTTTTGCTAAGCAGAAAGCAGTGGTGCCACAAGCAACTTGCACAGGGACACAGGTCTGAGTTTTCTAGGTCTGGAGAAGACACTGGAGTGATAAACCCATGCTCTGGAGCTGACATTTTCCAGTAGAGCTGGTTCTTTAGAGCAGCGGCTCTCAAACTCTGCAGTGGATAAAAATCCCATGCAGATACCTGAGGCTGATCTCAGATCCAGAGTGAGAAGCTTCAAGGAGGGGCCAAGAGTCTGAGCAGAGCTGCAGGAAACTACAAAGGCAGGGGCCTCAGGAACCCAGCTCCGGACCAATGGTCCCTTAAATATCAGGACTCCATGTATACTCTCTTACGTTCACAGGAAAAAGTCTGACAGATACTATAGACAAGGAAGAGTAATTACTAGCAACATGTTGCTGCCTTATTTAAGAGAGTGTCTCATTTTACAATGTTTACAATGATTTTGGAGAGTTCAGTGCAGGGGCATAGAGTGGGACCTTTGATGAAATGTAGTCATTGGAAGATGGCATACAATAGGCGCATATCAAGCTATGATCCATGACCGAGAGACCACTCCTCAACCTTAGCCATGACCCTATTCTCCCTCCCAAAGCTCTCACAGGGCTTATAGACCATAATGGGAAGGGAAAGGAAGAAAACAGAAAGAAGGCGTGTGAGAAAGTAAAGCCCTTCCAGGTACTAGTCAACACAAAAGCCAGAAAGGAAATAACTGCTCATCTAACTTCACAAAAATTTTAACACAGTGAAATTCACCATGAAAATTGGAACGGAAACAAAAAAAAAAGTAAGAAAAAATGTTAATGGATAGTGAAAGAAGCTAATATCTTTACATAGGAAGGATCTCCTGAAAACAAAGAAGGATGAAGACGTATTCTTTGATTTAAAACGTAGGAGGGACTGGCTTAAAACAGTCATTGCTACAGCAGCAGGAATGAAGATGGAGTCCTACTGGTAAGGGAAGAGGCGGGTATACATATTCTGCAAGTGGAATGGTAAATGTGTTGTCAAGGTGCTCTCTAGCCACCTAGCTAGAAGGCAGTGGAAGACCATAGGGCCCATCGCTGGTATGGAGATCAGAAACTGATCACGTATGTGGGGCTAAGGCACAGCCTACCCTGAGAGAACACAGCGCCCAAGGTGAGCCGGGGTAAACAAGTTGTTTCTATTTTGAGAATGCGAAGAGCCTGAGATGAGCCAAGCAAACAAGTTGCTAGGTAGAATGGTTTCAACTGGCAATAACCTCCTGAGTAAGTAAATAAGTGTGCTGCAGTCTTCTGGACAATTCTTTCTCTCCCACTAAGAGAGGAGACTCTATTGACCTCTGCTTTCCACATCTTGACTCTCGTTTTTCTTCACTTTTCACCATCCTCCAGCCAGAATTTCAAGAGCTACGTCAGTTGCACCATATTGGCACCTGAAACAGGGACTTCGAGCATGAGGAAAGTTATATGACAGGTGAGAGGATACCTCCAAGGCACATGCAAACAAAACAGGCTCTTGAGAGCAAAAGAGCCAAACAGGCTCATGTGAAGCAGGGGGAAAGAGGTGCATTGATATCAACAATATTCATCTCATCAGGCATAAGACATGGGGCAAACAGATTCCCAAGAACAACAGATGTATGCACAAATTCTTGCTCTGTTAGTGATTTTCATAGTCACCTTTTTTGGTTATAGGTATGGATCAAGGAGTGTCTCAATGATTGTACACTTGATGAGATGACCACAGAGCATTTGACTTGGAGGGTTATCTTAAAACGAAGTACCAAGCAGAACAATCATAGTGGGCCAGCATCCTCCCCATAGAACTTGAATCCACTTGCTTTGCTCAGTGAGATGCCGAAGGAGCTGTGCACAAGGAAGACCCTCACCCACTAGAAGAGTATTTTGCTGTGATTTCCATTTCACAACTGCCCAAAGTAAAACTTGTAACCTTAACTGCACCAGCAGCTGCAACTTCTGCTTTCCCCATTCAGAGAAATTTTGCTGTGTCACAGGCTGAGATCTCCACCTTTTTTAGAAGAGAATTGTCCTTTTTTTTTCCTCCTTTGTAGTTGGCACTGAAGGAGGCTGAGGATTGAGAGAAATCCTGGTGGCTTTTCCATCAGGTCTGCCCTATTGCTGAACTTCAAAACCCCAGTGGTCCAGGAGAAGCTGTGCATCTTCGTAGAGCTGTACTTTTATTGTTTTGGGTTTTGTGGGGCTTGTAGGACAACAGCTTATGGATCTAAGTGATTGGAAGGCAATGGCTGAGGCATGTAGGGAAATAGTTGTCGTGAAGGACAAATGTTTTGAATTGTGTGCAGATCAAATCACTCACAATACAACTCACAACATTGCCATTACCATTACAAGAGACATGTTTTTTGTTTTTTTGGTTTTTTTTTGGCTTTTTGAGACAGGGTCTCAGGGTCTCACTGTGCAGTTCAGGCTGACCTTGAGCTCACTTTTGTAGCCCAGGCTGGTCTTGAACTCGCATCGATCCTCCTGCCTCAGGCTCCCAAGTGCTGGGATTACAGGCGTGAGCCACCACGCCCGGCTTACAAGAGACATGTAATATGTAAAAGTGTTGGAAAGATAGATCAGTGGACTGAGTACCTGCTCAGGTAAGGACAGGGGCTGGGGTTCAATCTCAAGCACAACATGCCACACTGGCCCTGTGCCCAGATGCATTGGGCCAGCCACTGACCTCGGGAATGATGGGGCATGCCTATAATCCCAGCACTGGGGAAATTGAAAACTAGAGGATCATTATGAGTCCTAGCTGTGTAATGGGACCTGGACCAAATATGTTTTTTAAAAGCGTACATTACCTGGGAAAAGTGCCATTGTTGACACAGAGACTGGAAAATTAATTGTTCAATAATTGGTCTTTAAAAATGCAAACCGATGATGTAGAGTCTACTTTTGGCTATCTGTGGGCACTTCAAACTGACAATGGCCTAACTTATATAAGTTCTTTGTACATTTCCCTTACCGCAGGAATTCCTCATAACCTTCAAAGTCAAGGAATTGTTCAATGTGCTCACTATACACTCAAAACTCAATTATAAAACAGGGAATCCTTCCATACAAAATTCTCAACTCATAACAGACTTCACTTGGTATTTCATACTATTTTTTTTTTTTAAGTCCTACTGGGGATGGAACTATAGCAGCAGAATGACAAGTCAATCAGGTAAAGGGAAAGAAGCTAGGAAGAGCCCTTGGGCAAGATCTTCCTATCAGGTAATGGAATGGATCCAACCCAGTATTTTTATGGGGTGGAGGGTATGCTTATGTTTTTAAAGAAAGAATGCTGATTGACCTGGGTGCCAGAGCATGTAGTCTAGGTAGATAATGGACACAGAGCCAGGAGTTGGTTTTCTCTTTTAGGGAGCTGATGCTCGGTCCTGTAACTGTGATGCCTCAGAGATGGCACCACACTGATACACAAGGTAGACCAGACCTGGGGCCAGTTAGAGATATTGGCCAAGGATGCTCCAGAGATGTAACCAAAACTGGGAATCTAAGGTCTGTGTAGGTGGCAGTGCGTGTGGAGATAACTGAGCTGGAAGCTACAGGAAAGAATACAAAAGTTGTTAGTATACTTAACACAGAATAAAACATAAAAGCAATATGTCATTTACAGATAAAAGGCTTTATTCCATCCAAATTATTATGAAACCTCTGTTATTTGACCTACAAATAATTCCTAGCAGTCTATTTATAGTTACAAACATAAAATTATAAAACAAGCTGGGTGTGGTGGCGCACGCCTGTAATCCCAGCACTCGGGAGGCTGAGGCAGGAGGATCAGTGCGAGTTCGAGACCAGCCTGGGCCACAAAAGTGAGCTCAAGGCCAGCCTGAACTGCATAGTGAGACCCTGTCTCAAAAAGATAAAAAAAATTATAAAACAGCTGTTATAATTTAATTTGGTCAATAATATATTTGAGTGCACACTCAATTTTACAAAAGATGTGTGTTATACATAGTCATTTGCTTGTCTGCGTGTCCAATTTTTTTTTTTTTTGGTCTTTTTTGAGACAGGGTCTCGCTATGCAGTTGAGGCTGGCCTTGAGCTCACTTTTGTAGCCCAGGCTGGTCTCGAACTCGCACTGATCCTCCTGCCTCAGCCTCCCGAGTGCTGGGATTACAGGCGTGCGCCACCACGCCTGGCAGTGAGTCCAATTTGTACAGAGCTGTGTTTATTTGAATTTTACAACTTTTTTCTTTCTCTTTTCTTTTTCATTTTTGGACAATTTTGCTTATAATTTAATTTGGCCTACAGTTTTAATAAGAATGCTTCCACTAAAGTTCCCCTGGTCAAAATGATGCTAAAATTGGTTTAAATATAAAAGCACATTGTTGCTTATTCATTATGACTTCAGAGTTTCTCATTGCTCAAACATAATGTGTTAAGTAATATGACCTGGTTTTCATAAGTCATCAAAAATTGTTAAGATAATTAAACAAAATCCCCCTAAAGTGAAGAAAGATTATTGGCCAGGACTCCAATTTTTGAATAAGAAAGCAGTTGCCTGGCAACATTGTGTGGTTCTTGTTGATTAACGGGAGACCCAGTGATCTCCATGGCCTGATGGAAAGTATCCTAATAAATGCTACTAAAAATATATACTTCTATGACATGTTTACTTTGCATCAAAAGGTTAATTTTTCTAAAAATGAGACAATAAGGTTTTCAGAATTAAATACACTCTGATACAAATAAAAATTAAGAAACAAGAAACAAAAGTTTTCATATGGCTGTAAAAACTTGTTGTTATTAATCTTGTGCTGTAATAAATGTATTCAGGCCTTTAGGTGTACAGGTCTTCCAAAATGTAAAACAGGTATTACTTATGGTGATAGATTTCCTTTCAGATTCAAATCTGCCTTTAACAGAAACTTATGTGATGCTATGCTATGTATGTGCCAATATACTTAGAGATACCTAGACATTAAGCAACCCAGGCAATGTCACAAATTTCTTCACTGACATCTCATTAAAGGTCAACAAGTTAGATGAAAGCATCTTACACACTAGATAGAGATGACTGACTTAAAATGGCTGTCTTAGGTCAAACTGGAAATTCAGCTGTGTTATAAAAATGTCACCCAGATTTTCATGCTGCAATATTATGTGTAGCTTTGATTTTAAATTATCCAGCAGAAAACTATAACCACAAGATCTATAAAACAATGCCATAGTAATATATTAGCTATAAAAGAAATTTAAATCACTAATGCCATTTGACAATTGCCAGCCACATTGGTAACTGACTACTTTATGTGTTAATTGGCTGTGTAGGGCTAAAATTCTGAACGCAGGGACCTGAAATCCTTCTACTGGGAATATTTAGCCTAAAAAAGTCAGTTCACTTGGAATGAAAAGGGTTGGAGAATGAGAACATCTTTTACAGATTCTTCCAAACACAGCTCCTCCAACTTCAACTGACCGTCCATAGCTTGCAACAGCAAAACAGAAAAGGAGGAGGCTGATGGGAATGCGGATGTGCCTGGGCACAGGCAGGCAGAGTACTCTTCCAGGACACTTGAGAACGGGGATCCACAGCTACATGTGCTCTTCCCTTCCAATCAGTTCATACATATCTATGTATTTAGCCTAGGAACAACTTGTGACGTGAATGCATGACACAAGGGCTTTGTAGATAAAAAGATGCAACTACAGACTTATTGGTGAGTGAAATAAATCAGACCCAAAGGGGCAAACATCACATTGTCTCACTAGTGCGAGAGCCTGGAAGAGAAAATAGAATCTGAAAGGTACAATAGATACTGTGAAAAGGAAAGGATTTGTTCAATGGGAAGGAAAAATTGGAATGAGGAAAACGACAAAAGAAAGAAGGGGAAAAGATTATTTATGCAGGACAATTTGGATAACTGCATTGCCAATTTATGCTGGTTTTTTTTTTGAAAGGAACAGTTAATGCTCATTTTTAATTTCTTTTTATTCCTGTTATACTTTTTTTCTGTTTAATTTCTCATAAATTTGTTGTTATTTTAAACCAATTTCGCACATTTATATCTGGTAACCGATGTAACTAATTTGAAGATAACATCACGCAACACAGAAACCATTGCTGAATGCTTATTACTTTGTTTAGTAAAATTGTGTACTGTTTCTAATTCTTTTTTTTTTAAATTACTATTTTGTATTCTTAAAAAAAAGGCAATCCCAACAAAACAAGCCAAGCATGGTGGTACACATGTGTAATCCCAAAAATAGAGAGGCTGAGACAGCAGAATCTCAAGTTCAAGCCCAGAATGGACTATGTAGTAAGACTTGACACAAAATAAAACAAAACATTGCTTTTCAAAAGAGAGTAAAATTAGAGAATGGATAGGATGTGCAGTACAGGCCATCTCAAAGAGCCAAACACATCTAGCAGAACCTTGGCTGCTTTCTTCACAGAGATCCTTAAGTACCGTAATCCTTTCTCACTCTACAGCCTCATCCTTGAGGCCTCAACTCCCCACAGAAAAAGAGGAAATTAAACACAGTACAAGAAGATATTTTAAGAAATAAAGAGAATACATACAGATGCAACTGCAGCATAGTATCACAACTGTTCTATTTGAACATTAATTATCAATCTGTGAGTGGGCCTAACTTACAAATTACACTTCATTGTAGATACAATACATCTGGATTCCATACCATTCGTGGTTTCAGAGATCTGCTGGATGTCTCTAAATGTCTTAGCCATGGATAAAAATGGGCTGGAGCATCTGATGGTTAGTATTTTGAATATGTTCCCCACAAAGCATTTTTCACTTGTCTTGTACCAGGTTCCAAAAGTGGGTTGGGTTGGCTGCATCCTGTTTTTATTAGGCTGTGTGGCCACCAGGTGCCATCAGGATTATCTTTTATTGCAAAATAACAACCTTACTTTATACTAATGTCAAGATTTCCATTCTCACATGAGATGATGAGATAACAGAATAAAGCTGTTATGCTTAATATTCTGACCAAACAAAACGAAGACCTGGCAACCCCATACTATCACACTTCTTTTTTTCTTTTTACATTTTACTGTTCCAGAAAATCCAGCAATCTGATGGCAAATTCTCCAAGCCGTAAGCCTGCAAGTAGAAGTTTTCCATCTTGAATGGAAGCAAAACTTACTGGCTTTTTTATCAAGGGCCTTGCTGGGTTAATTCTCAGGAGAGGATGACAGATAACTGGGGAGGTTTGCGAAAGATGAAACATCTATAGAGTGGGAATTCATTTTTTCCAAAGGCCTTTTGGAGACACACAAATTTGTCTTCAGAAAAAAGAATCCAACACTTAGATGTAGCCAGCACTGCTGCTGGGAAACTAGGACATACAGTGGGTCAGAATCCCCCATCTGTTGGTCACGGTGTGAGGAGAGCGAAGACTGGAGAGAGCTTCAGTAAGTTTGTTGGGATCACAGAGCTGAACTGGAAGCTCAGTCATGTGACTGTGACTTGGAACAATTAAGGCCAGGCCTATGTGGCCTAAAGGTGGGCACACAGGACCTCGGGCTGGCATGGATGCCCTGTGTGGATTCTCCCTTCACAGGCACAGTGCCCAGCAGCCATGTGGCAGAGCCCAGCAGCAGAGACATGTGAGGGGGCATCTGCTTGGATGTTCTTTCCAGGAGGAAATTGGTTCAAATATCTTGCTTAAAGGAAGAGAGAGAAAGGAACAAACCAGATCACAGGATCAATAGAATTGATGTTACTAATTACCTTAAGCAGCTACCAGTTGCCTTTGATGAATTCTACCGTGGTAATTTGTGGGTTAGCTAGAGCCAAAATTAAAAGATAAAGAATGAAGACATCTACTGCATTTTCACCCCTGAATATACCCTTAAGGTAGGAAAAGGTCATAAGTCCACTGCTCTGCAAAGGTTGCAACTTACTAAGCACACAGTAAGCAAATTAAAAACTCTGCCTTACAGTAAAAAACAGCAACTCATCCTCCAACAGGCCCTTGAGAAATTCCCTCATACCGCTGAGTTCTACAAGGAATCCAGCATTTGCTCATCTTCACGTTAATACACTAAGGGTTTTGAATTAGAAAGATTACTATAATTACTTTGCTTCCTAAGCCATTCACTGGGAATACACATTTAGCACCTTCCTTTGGAATTCTGATAACCTTCCAAGTTAGGGATCCAGACCTGCATGCGGCCAGCCTTCCATCACAAGCCCTTCTCTCTGTACCCCTCTCTGTGTCCCTTCCTGAGCAGAATCCTTTCCTGGAGTGCATCTGGGAGCTTATTCTAGTCCATCCTGTATGGTCTTCCTTGACTGACTCCAAATGATGGGTATGGAGACTGACCCCCACCGGCACGTTCCTGGTAGCAGAGTGTGCAGGTCCAGCCCAAATCTGATCAGAATATCCAGCGATGGGGACCACACTATCAGCCAAGCCACGTGTCTGTGACCTGATACACAGTTTTACTTCTCTTAGTCACCATTTCATCAATGGAACCCAATACCCAATGCCTGTAAGTTTAAGGAGGAGAGTTTACACTTTGCTGCACACTTTCGGAAGTTGTAGCCAAGCTCAGCAGGCTTGAGAGCAGAAATGACACGGTGGGAGGACATGGGTGGAGGAAAACTGCTCTAGTCACAGCTACCAAGGAGCAGAGGAAAAAGGCAGAAGCCAAAGAGGCAGATATGCCCTTCCCGGTCACATGGCCAATGACCCAATTGCAACCAGAGCCTGCACCCTGACAGCACATTCAGCTTTGAACTCATCTGTAGATCAATCCATTGATGGCTGTGATGCCACCATGACCCTATGACCTTCTGAAAGCTCTGCCTCTGAACACATCAGGCACCTGGGGTCCATTGCAGATCTAAGCCATAGCATTCTTCAAGTACCTTAAAGGTAGTTACAATTTAACGTTACAGAATCTTTTGCCTTATTCAGCCATTACAGGAGGCACAGGGCTTTGACTGGCTGGAACTCAGGTCTGTTTTTCAAAGAACTCACTATTCAAGGGCTAAAATTTCTGTGAAGACCTCTTCAAGCATCCATAGGCATAAAGGAAAGAATGCAAGAAGAAAGAGAGGGAGGGAGGGGTTGGGGAAGACAGCTCGGTGGCACAAGTACAGGCTGGGCAAGTGCAAGGTCGTGAGTTGGAACCCCAGTTCTGAAGAAAAAAGAAGGAAGGAAGGAGAGAGAGAGGGAGAGAGAGACAGAGAGAAGGAAGGAAGGAAGGAAGGAAGGAAGGAAAGAAAGAAAGAAAGAAAGAAAGAAAGAAAGAAAGAAAGAAAGAAAGAAAGAAAGAAAGAAAGACGGACAAGAAAAGAAAAGAAAGGAAGGGAAGGAGGGAAGGAGGATAGGAAAAATGACACGAGGAAGTAGACAGATAATAAGTAAGCTCTAGTTTGCATATTAAATATCTCCCAAAAGTCCCTGCATTAAAGATGTGGCCTCCAGGATGTCACTATTTGAAGGAAGGAAGTGGATCATTTAGGAGGTGTGGCTGGGTAGGAGGTCATTGGGCTTGTACTCCTGAGGGTCCCTGGGGTCATTACCTTGAAGGTGGCTGCGCGACTCCTTCTTCCTCTTTTACTTCTAGGCCATGAGGTGAGGTGTTCTCACTGCTTGCTCACTGCCACAGCCATATGGCATCTCACCAGAGGCACAAAGCCATGAGTCTGTCTTTCTCTTTATAACTTAATGTCTCAGGCATCTCGGTACAGTAACAGAAAATTGGCTGACACAGAAAGAGGAAAGAGAGCTCAAATGGTAAACTTTATCCTTTCTTGCCATTTTTAGGTCATGCAATACTACACACACACACAAAAAAAAAATTGTAACAAATCACAGAGACAGAAGGTCAACTTCCTAATTCAGTTTGCCTTACTACTTTATCTTTGTGTGTGTGTGTGTGTGTGTGTGTGTGTGTGTGTGTGTGTGTTTATTACAGGCTCTCACTGCCCAGCTCGGATGCAGTTCAGACTCATGGTGATCCTCCTGCTTTCAGCCTCCCCAGCACTGGGGTTACAGGCATGTGCCACTACACCTGGACTCTGGCTAGCTCAGCCCTCCTTGGGGGCAGGCTTGGTGTGGCATGCGGTGCTGGAGACTGAATAGAGGTTCCTCGGCTTGCCTAAGAGGTGCATTAGTCCACTGAGCTATCTTGCCAGCCCCAACTACTTTATCCTTGAAAATCACTTGTTTCCAAGAGGACTAGACTGCATCCTTTCTTCCAAATTATTTTCTCTTATTAGAGACACAGTGAGAACTGAAAAGAAAAATAAGACAAGGAAAATCTATTCACCCCATCCCGACAAATAAATTCCACTTTGAAGTAACATTTTTCCCAAATTGCTTCATTTGTATCAGATATAATTCTGCTATAAAATGACAGGGTGACTAAAGGAAAAAAAAAAAAAAAAAAAAAAAAGATACTTGGTTCAATTAGATGTCTGGAAAAAAAAAAAGGCTACTCAGGAACAACAGCACCTGCCAGATGACATACTCACTGACATCAGTGGCCAGCATGAGCTGCTGGCCCACATAAGCCAACGGAAGTGGTGCTACTCCACTGTTGGTGAGGATGAGAATCCACTCAATAGATCCTAACTGAACTGTGTGCTGGGCTGGACTAGGAGCACACAAAATCCACCAGTGAGTAAGCTGCAAAGACCTCCATCCCTGAAATGTTCTACAGGACAGGACCCAAACAATAAAAAATACAAATAAGGGGAAAGGGCATATACTCTCTCAGGAAGTTAATAGGCAAAAATACTGTAAGTAGGTACGACTGATATAAATGAAGAGGTGCTAGAGTTTCTGAAACAGTCAGAAGGCAAAAGCAATTTCATTGCTTTTTTTATATCTCAGATTTATAATGATCCTCCTGTTTTCAGCTTCCCCCATCTGGGATTATAGGTGTATGCCACCACACTGGGTCTCAGTGGTGGGTTCAGTGTGCCCAGGTGCCGGGTCCCTGCACGTGTACAGGTTTAGTCTGCAGAACTTTTCCACTGGCCTGAGGAAATGCAATTTTAAATAGGTAGTGATGGTAGGTTTTATGGAGAAAGTCATGCAGCTATCCAAGAGGAAATTACCCTAGGAAGCATGTACAGCCAGGGCAAAGGGCCTGGAGCAGCAGGATCCATCGCTTGTCTCTGGACTGGTAAAGAGGCTGGCCAGCCTGGAGACACATGAATGAAAGAAGACATGATAGATGAAGAAATCAGATCAATGACATATAGGTGAGTAGATTAAGGTAAGTAGATACTACGGTTTGTGCCTAGTTGCCCCCTCCCCAAAGCCTCATGCAATCATGGGACAGAGACTTCTAGAGTTTGAGATTAATTCATGATCAAGGGATTATGGGATCTGGGTATTGCTGGGATTATGGGTGTGAGTACTACATCCATCCTGGGGCACATAGCTTGAATGCACATTAAGGGGGAGAGACTTCCTCTTTGTAGCCACTGTTACTGCTACTCCTCCCATTTTCTCTTTGGCACTATTATGAAAGGCTGCTCTCTGCCATGTGCCACTCTGCCTTGGAGCCAGCTGAGTATGGACTGGAACCTCCAGTAACTGTGAGCTAAACAAATCTATCCTTCCTTCGTTTGGAGTGCCAGATATTTGTCCCAGCAATGACAGAAGAGTAACTGAGACGGTAGAGATAACCCATTGCAATTAAGGAACATCGGATTATGTACACAACCACTTTCACTTAGTTCAGTGAGAAGACATTTTTTGTACCAATAATGATTAGAAAGATTATCACATCTACACCTTGTGCTATGTATAACTAGTAGGAGGACAATGCTTTTCATTGTATCAAATGCTGGAAACGTACTGCTAACGTGTTTTCACACTGCCACTGAACAGCAGAGAAAAAGAGAAATCAAAACGAACCCCTCAAGAATTAGTTTTTACTATGTGATGTGAACAATCACAGGAACACAGGCAGAGAAGGAGGAGGAGCTGATGGACATTTTAAAAGAATCACTCTGGCTAATGGGTTGAGAATAGATTACACGGGAGGTGTTGGCTGCTGTAGTAGTACAGGCTGGTGGCAGTGAAGGCAGGGGTGTGTGTGTGTGTGTGTGTGTATGTGTGTGTATGCGTGTGTGCGCTTGCACACGTCAGGTCACTACATTGGAAGGTAGAACCCATTGGGCTTAGTGACTGACAGGACAAGGGGTCTGAGAGATAGAGAGACATGAGACACACCGAGCTTCTGAGCTGTGCAGCTAGAGAGCTAGCACCACCACCACGCAGAGCAGCGATGGCAAGGAGACGAACAGGCTGGGGAGGGAGAGGAACAGCTGAGCCGTGGACACAGGAGGTCTAAGACGCCCTTCTCAGACAGTCAGGTGGGGGCTTGAGAAGCAGCTGGTTGGACAATGCAAACGTCAGGAACGAGATCTATCCCAGAGATCCAGATGAACTGGGGAGGTGTCAATGTGTAGAAGAAACTGACAACAGCAACAGATCACCACATGAGGGGTGCAATTCAGGTGGGGATAAGGCCAACAAAATGAAACGGAAACTAAGAAGAAGCAGGTAAGAGAGACCTGAGCACCCTGGCAGTCAAGTAAAGAAAATTCCTCCAAGAGGAGGAGAAACCAACTTTGTCAGAGCTTCTGCAATGGGAATCAAAGGGAAGACAGCTAGATTCACCAGTTTCCATTGTTATTATTAACAGCAGCAGCCATGGTTATTTTATAATTATTTATTTATTTATTTATTTATTTATTTATTTAGTGTATTTAGTTCAGGGATTGCAGGGTCTTACTATGTAGATCAGACTCATAGTGATTCTCCTGTTTTCAGCCTCCCAAACTCTGGGATTACAGGCGCATGCCACCACACCCAGTCTCAGTCACCGACTCAGCATACCCCAGGGGCAGGGCCATCACGGCAGCCGTAGTTCCTGGGCTCTTCTCTGTGTTAGGAACTAGGTGAAGCCCTAGAGCCTATTTTACTGACAAACTGAAGTTCAGAGAAGTACAGAGTGTTTAGGAAGTACCACGAAACAGACGCAAAGGCAAACCTCATAGGATGCAGAGTGCGGCTCACAACAGCTATGAGGGCCCTGTCTATCTCCTCCTCCTTCCTGACCCACCATGGAATACATAGCACGGAAGAAGGTGAAAAAAGAAAATGGAATATGGAAAAGGCAGACAAGAAAAGGAAATAAACTAAGGCTCTTCAGGAATATAAGTGGTTTCTATTGGCTAACTTCAGCGGAAGCCATCTGGAAGACATAGATGTTTTATAATGAAGATCTGATCAATTTAATGCAAAAGGAAGAACAGTAACTCTGAGCTCTTGCGGACAAAGACTTGCTTACCGCTAATTAAGGAATCACCTGCTGATCTTCTTCTTCTGGTTTTAAGGACTTTTGAATAAAAACATGAGACATGATGCTGCTTACATTAAATGAAAAATAAGACTAAGAGAAGCTAATTAATGCATATTATTGAGTAAGATCACTCTGGTTAATCATAATACAAAGACAAACAGATTCACAGAGATTTTATGTTTAAAAACAATCCATCAGCCAAGGTTTCAAGATAAAAGATGTGTGACGGACTTCTATACACAGTAGTCTCTAATAATTTGATTGAGTGATTGTAACCAATACCAGCATAATTTCTCAAGAAGAGTCAATTGCAAAGCATTGCCTAAAATTTGATAATCAAATTCAGCTAGGTATGAGTTCGGGTTTAGGAAGCCAAATTATCTTGTGAAAACAATTCCCACAATGACTGCTGCAAACGCATGCCTTTCTGTTCCATGTTGTCTCTGTTCAATTATTATTTATTGAGACAGTTGAGTCCAGCAATTGTTTTGGTTTAGATACACAATTCTAAAACATCTTGACATATCAAATACTTATGCTTTAGATGATCAATTTCTATTTCTTCCTTATCTAACAGATATTTTACTTGGAAATAAAGAGAATTTTTTCCCAAGGAAAAGAAAAGTTCCACGTGAATATCAGAATATATTGACCACCACTTGGCATTCAGATTTGCTAACTATAGGAACTAGACCTTCTGATGTTTTCATGGCTTCCAATGAGCTGAGGACAAATACAAGACTCTTTTTTTCTGACCATGACCAACATTTAATAATGGTTTTCAATTTTGTAGGCTGTCTCCTGGGCCAGAGAAGGAAATAAGGAAGGTAAGGTTATCTCTTGCCCTTTGATGGGGCACCTACAATGTCTACTCAAACCATAAATGCATTGAGGAAAAATAAGGTAGAACAAATCCAATGCAATGATCACTAAGCAAATGTTAGCACTGTCTGCAGTGTCCACAGAAGGCTGGAAGAAGATACCCAAGTTACTAAAGCAGGTTGTAGTCACTGACCCAGAACAAAGGCAAGGCTCCCACTGGTATAAAATAAAAATGGTGCTTGTGGTGGGTTGAATCATGTTTCTCAACAATATGTAACAGTTTCTCTTATTAAGAAGTTGTGTCCTAGAAATTTAAGAGGGATTTGATAAAGTCAAATGTAATATTACATTACATTGCATTACTTTACATTATTCTTAACGCTATATATGCCTGGTAGGCCTGGTCCCAGGTCTTAAACCTTGAAGTCAGACTGGATAGTGACCCTTATTTCATGTTCCACGTTGATTTTCACAGGATAATTGTTCTTTAAATCACAGCAACTACAAAAGAAAATGTTTTACAAAGACAATGCCATTCTAAAAGAAAACAAACCTGATCCGATGACGCAGCTGGTCCATGAACTATCAATCAGTTATGAATATCTATGTGTTTCCCTTGAAAATCTAGCTACCCAGCCGTGGACACAGGAGGTCTAAGACGCCCTTCTCAGACAGTCAGGTGGGGCTGTGATTTTGCTGCCACATACTAGGGTGCAAAGTGCACCCTTTGGAAAATACGGCCATGTCCTAATTTTAAATTTTAAGTTCTGAAACCTAGTACAATAAAAAAGAATTGGGAAGATACTTAAAATTTAAACCCAGTAACTGAAGTTTTCCTCTATCTCCTATTGGCTTCTAGATTTAATCTTAATTAGTACTTTAACATTTGACTATGAATCTTGAGACAGGCTGACAATTTAATATCTTCCCTGCCCACGGTTTAATGATAAATGTTTGTCAGAATAGTGTTGAAGGCTTTAGACTAGGGGTCAGCCAGCATTTTCCTGCAAATAGTTTAGGGTTTTTTGGGCCATCTAACCTCTGTCACAGTTATTCATCTCAAGAAACTTAGAAAGCAGCCATGGGCTATCCACAAATGAAAAAGTATGGCTATGCTCCATTAAAACTTTATTTACAGGCATAGGTATTTGGCCAGCTATGTCCCATAGGTTACATTTTAGAAAGCCCTAGTGTCTTAGAAACTTTTCTTATTGCTGAGACAAATACCTGACATACAAAGTTAAAGGAGGTAAGGTTTATTGTATTCCCCAGTTCATAGAGGTTTCAGCCTATAATGAGCTGGCTCCAAGGCAAGAGTGGGCATCGCAGAGGGCATCACCAAGGAGAAATCATTCAAGACAGGCAGAAAAGCAGTAAAGTTATGGATGACAAGCCGTGACCACAGCAGCCTCTTTCTGTCCTTTCTATTCTATTTAGGCTGCACACCCTTAGAGAGTGGGCAGGTACCACTCTCTCCGATGGAGGGCTTTCCCACTGTCCATATCCGAACTATGCCAAGCAGTACACTAATTTAGCAATGGCACACTCAAGATCCAGCATCGCCCACTCTAGATCCACCTACCTCTGAAAAATCCCTCGTAGAGCTACATGAGGTTTTGGGGGCTGGTGATGTCTAGACATAAGCTGTAACATCTGGTTTAACTAGGTAGATTATTCTGTTTTGTGATTTGAATGGCTACAACTTTGTATGAGAGAAAACACAATTCATGACACTGCAGTATAAATAATTTCCATAACAGCGAGGTAATGTTTTTTAAATATATTTGGTACAGGGTCTTACTCTGCAACAAAGACTCACAGGGATCTTCCTGTTTTCAGCCTCCCCACCACTGGGTAATTGAGCAAGCCTTATTGATTAGTGTTTGACATAGGTACAGAGACACAGGACTGTCTTTGTCCTCTGGCACTCTACAGTCTATGAGAAGGCATGTGTATAATAATTATTGGAAGCACAGAAGAAAGTAGTGATTTTCACTTGAGGAGGCAGACCAGGCAGGAATCACATAATGGCAATTGAAAAAAACCTCATAAAATATAAAATCAGCCAGAGATGGCCTCTATGAACAAGAAGCCTTTCTGTCACTGTCTACAGTCACAGCTAACTACCAACTCTCATTATATAGTGCCTCTGAACCAGCCCCATAGGTGTGATACCATCTCATGTACAGCAGCAGCAGAATCAGAAACCAGGCAATCTTTCTCCAGAATCTAGCCATTAATTACCACACTATTCACTTGGTAGAAAAAGGTAGTAAGGAGGAAAATAATCACATTGACTAAGTTATGCTATGGGTTGGGGAACTAGTGTTCAGGGGCCCAAACTAGCCCTTGTTGCTTTCACAAATAAAGTTTTATTGAAACAACACCCTGCCTATTTATGTACACTCTGTCTGTGGCTGCTGTCACACTACAGGAGCAGAGTTGATAGCTGAGAGAGACTGCAATGGCGTTTGAAGCCTGAAATATTTACTGACTCTCTGCAAAAAAATTTTGCGGATCCCTGATTCACTCATTCAGTTCAAAGAATTTCCCTCTATTCTTTTTTCTTTCTCTCCCTATTTCTTGGTTGCTTTTATTCCTTCTCGTTTTTCATTCCGTTCATGACCCCGGGCCCCACAGAGTCCATCGCTCTGCACCTCCAGTGATGTGCGGTCCTCAGAGACACACCGCACAGCCCTTTGTTCTCCGGAGAACTGTTATTTTCGACCCTTGGCTCAGCTGCCAAGATGCACATGCAGGCATTGATAGACTGTAAGGGGAAATTTAATCAAAGTCAGAATTTTCCAGTCTTGCTGAAGTTGAAGGTAAGCAGATGTCTCTGCAGATTGCTGCACTACCACCGAGGTGTGTATGCCTCAGCAAGTGGGAGGAAGGGAAGGAGAAAGCCACCTGCAGCCCTCCTTTTACCCACCGAGATGCCCACCGGCCAACGCTCATCCTTATCTCAGCGGGCCCACTGGCTGCTGTTGCCATTCTGTGATCAGCTCAAAGTGTGTCAACACAGGGGAAATTTTTTTTTTTCTGAACCTGACAAACATTTAATAATGGTTTTCAATTTTGTAGGCTATCTCCTGGGCTGAACAGGAAATAAGGAAGGTAAGGTTATCTGTTGCCCTTTGATGGGGGCACCTACAATGTCTATTCAAACCACAGATGCACCAGGGAAAACCAAGACAGAACAAATTCAATGCAGTGATCGCTAGGCAAATGTTAGCACTGTCTGCAGCATCCCCGGAGGGCTGGGAGAAGACACAACAGCCAGCAAAGCAGGTCGGGATGGCGCTGACGCAGGGTGGGGGCTCTCTCTGGGATAAAGATGGTGTTTGTTGCTCTGTGCTTCTCAAAAATTGCATTGCAAGGGACAGCCAGATAGCTCAGCAAACTAAAGCTCCTGCTTAGGCAGGTGCAGGGGCTGGGGTTTGATCCCTGGCACCATAAGCCATGCTGGCTCTGCCTGTAGGGCACACAGAGATGGTGACTGAGACTGGGCATAGTGGCACCTATAATCCCAGTACTTGGGAAGGTGAAAACAGGAGGATCACTATGAGTCCATTGTACATAGTGAGACCCTATAGACCTCTCCACTAAATCTATAAAACATAACAAAACTAAAACCCCACTGCAATTTTTTTTTTTTTTTTTTTTGTCACCAGGCTGGTGAATGTAGCTTTAGTTGAAACAGGTCTTTGCAATATAATTAAGTGAAGATAAGGACATATTGCAGCAGAGTGGCCCTAAGCCAAAGACTAAGTGCTTCACCAGAAAACAAAAGTTGGGAGCAGACACACAGAAGGAGGACAGCCATGGGAAAGGGTGCTGCCGTTCTGCCTCCCCAAGCCCAGTGGCACCAAGCAGCACTGGCAATCACTGGGAGGTGGCAGTGAGGCCTGTAGCCCGTGCTCTGGAGCCTTCAGAGCCAGGGCAGCCCTGTGAGTGCCTGGATTTCCATTTCCAGCCTTCAGAGCTGAGAGAGAATCCATGCTGTTGCCTTAGGACACTGAGCCAGTAGAACTTTGTTAAGGCAGCCCTAGGAAGCTCAGAGTGCCACTGGCGCTAGTCATGAACACAGATGACGAGGAAAAGAGAGAGCAGACCCAGAAGCCCAGCGTGCCCGGGCTCACGCCCCTCCCCCCCACCGAGCGTGCTGCGTGCATAATTCGAACACTCCTTCTCTTCGACACTGGTAATTTCCATTTTATAGCTACAGACGCTGGTCCTGGAGAATCTAACTGCAGAACTCTCAGACTAATAAGCAACACATCCTGGATATAAATAGGAGTGCACTGCCCGCCCCGCCCCCATGCACATTTGTAACCATTCCATGCTGTTCCGGATGACCAGATGACACGGAAGGCTTCCGTCTGTACATCCGTCTTGGGTGTTTATTTCAGGGCTTAGCAAGCTGCACCCCTGATAGAGGCTGGCTCCAGCAAGGGACCTCAGGGCTCAGGACTCTAGCCTGGGGGCTGCGGCCTCACATAAGTTTTCTTCCAGGAAGATGAAGCTGGACACGAGAGGTGGCTCTGATAAGCCCACTGGTTCTGCTGTATTCAGCGCTCCTTCTCAGAAACGTGCTTCTAGCTCTCTTCCTGCCAGGGGGAATCACTGCGGGGAGTGGGAATGAAGTGCAAGACGAGAGGAGCGATCCTGGTTTCTTTTTAAGAGCCTCTACCTTTACAAGATAACCTGAATTCAGGCCGGGCGTGGTGGCTCATGCCTGTAATCCCAGCACTCGGGAGGCTGAGGCAGGAGGATTGGTGCAAGTTCGAGACCAGCTTGGGCTACAAAAGTGAGTTCAAGGCCAGCCTCAACTGCATAGCGAGACCCTGTCTCAAAAAGACAAAAAAAAAAAAAAAAAAAAAAAAACTGAATTCAATTTTTGCTTTCTATGATTTCCAATGCACGCATCATATAATTTAATTAACTCAGAGGCTAAAATTAATAGCTATGCTTTAAAAATGCCATCAGGGCTGACCCAGCTTTGGGAAAGCCAGTGGGCTGTGGGTTGGTAGGAAGCCTTCAGCCCCCACATCTCCTCATGGAGGGGTTGGCCCAAGCCAGACACGTTGGATCACCGATAACCTTGTGAGAAGATTAAATCTTTATTTTCAGGTTTTCTGGACTTATTGCTGAAGATATGTATACTGGGAAGTCATTTCAAGAACAAAGAATATTTTCACATTTGAATCATTAATTCTTTAATTCTATTCTGTCATTGATTTTATTGCCAACGGTCTAACAAAGCAAAACACACAGAATAACCTTAAGCATGCTTCTCTATTTACTTCTTGGATTTGTATATAGATATTTTTCTTTGTTGTCCTGGCAGTGCTAGGGTTCTGTGGTGTGTTTGGTGCTTTTGTTTTGCTTTGGATAAAAGGGACAGTAGAAGCAGCCCAACGCAGGAGAAACGCAGCGCTTGCAATCCAGCCGCCAGTACGGACTCGGAGTCCACGTTCCCCACATATTGGTTCTGAAGTTAGTCATTTACTTTCATGGACTCCAAGACACCAAGGAAAACTCGGAGCCTACAGACATATACACCTTAATACGCTTCTTGCCGTTGGCTCAACCATCTGCTTCTTGTACACACACATCACACTGACCTCTCTTATACGTCACCATCCTTTCTACCTACACACAGGATGACATGATGGTACACACCTAACTGTTGGTCACAACTTGGAGCTGTTTTTTTTTTTTTTTTTTTTTTTTGAGACAGGGTCTCGCTATGCAATTCAGGCTGGCCTTGAGCTCACTTTTGTAGCCCAGGCTCGTCTCAAACTCACACTGATCCTCCTGCCTCAGCCTCCCAGGTGCTGGGATTATGGGCATGTGCCATCACACCCAGCTTGGAGCTTCTTTTTCTTGCTATTTTTCTCCTTTTCCCTCTCAATAGGTACCTTTTATACTAAATACATAAGATGCTCTATTATGCACCTTGAAACCCCATCTAAAATGTGAAACTAGTATGGAGGGTTGAGAAAGGAGGAGAATGTGGGGGCAGAAATGATTACAGTATGTTATGTGCATGTACATAAAATTAAAGATGAAAATAGAAGCTCCATGTAGTTGTAAGATTTAGGAAATAGAAGCTGTTAGGCAAGAGTCAAATAGAAAAGATCTACTCTCTCCCTTGATAGCAGGGCTCTCACAGTTAGAAGCTATAGTCCACAGACCACTGTTCACGGACTCAGGAAGTGACAGGCCAGCAGAACAGCTCTCTCTTTGCTACCCTCTACTGATTCTAGCTCTATTTTAAAAGATGCAACCACAATAGCTGTAACTTGAAAATATCTCCCAAGCTTCTAATGTTATTGTAAGTGTATATTCGTCTTTGCCGATAACAACGTAATGGGATTGTTCGTGAAAGAAGCCCTCTACTGGGTAATTGTTACTCTGGAAATTTCTATCAATACAACATCCAACCTCTTGCAGTCCCACCACTGACTTCCTAGATGCCATTTTTCCTTTTGGAAATATTTTAAATATAGTAGCAAATGGAGGCATAGGCCAGGGAAGCCTGAGGATACTAAGGCAGTACAGTAAGTTTCCCTTGAAAGATCAAGGCCAGGGAGAGGGACTAGTGAAGCAGCTCATGCACATGTTACTGAGAGCTGCATATAAATTCAGTAAGAACTCCAGTCATCGGTGCAGTCTTAGAAACTTGCAAACATATAAACACATCCAGAAAAATTAAAAACAGCTGCACAACCAAAAGAACAAAACCTTACAACACAAAGGAAACACTGAGCTGGGCGAGATTATCAGCTTCTCCTTTTCACAATTATGTGAGTGTCTGTCGCTGGAAGTTGCCACACTTTTGGTCCAGGGACATAGCCAGTAAATTTTTTTTTCTAGTAAACAATTTTTAACCTTTAAATGAATTTGGAAGTATTGTAAAACTCCAACTCCCCCCCCCCAACTATTCACTATAACACTTTCATAAAAGTTCTTTGCGTGGAGAAATTATCTTTTGTTCATATAAGAAAGATAAAAAGCCAAAAGTATCTTTCCTCTTGTCATGAGTTCTTATGAAGTACTGGTTTTGGAAGTGAAACTAATAGCAACAAAAAAATCACTCTGCTTTCTAATAACACTTCAGGATCAGATAAGCAGTAAGAGACTGGATTCTGTATTTGAGACATTTCAGTATTTGGGAACTGGAGAGATAACTCAGTTCAGCAGTGTAAGTGCCTGCCTGGCAAGTTCAAAGTCCCAAGTTCAATCCCTGGGACCAAAGCAGGGGGAAAAATAATTCAGTGTTTGAATTAACTGACAGGTTTGGCAATCACCATAAAGTTATTTGCTATAGAAATATTTTCAGTCCATCTGCCATTTTATTTAAAGCTACAAGATTGCTTTTCCATTGTATTCCATTCACTGACTGAATGCTGATCTGCTTACATATTTTGTTAACCCTTGAATTCACTGTAAGGCATATTCCAAGGAATGTTGCATATGGACCCCTGAAACCATTTCCTAAGGAACAACTGCCAGGGAGAATACACTTTTAAGAAGGGTCTTGATGGACGAATTGAAGTTTCGTAGAGCAATAAAGGACTGTCCCAGGTATCAAGTATGGTACTGAGCAAGGACACACTCATGCCATATTTTGGGAAACCACGGGCAACCTGACCACACATGGCTCCTGGCCCCTCTAGCTCTCTCTGGGACAGACACATACAGAGAGGCTCCTCTTCTGGAATCTGGAGTCCTCAGACTCCCTCATAGTTTCTGGATTTTGTCCTATTCCTGCACTGTCTCTCTGTGGCATCTAAGGCAGGATGAGAAAGGGGAAACTTCAGTAGACACAGAAAGGGCTAGAGCCCTTTTGCACATAGTAATACCCAAGAATACGTGAGAACAGGAGAGGCTCTGTCAGCCTGAGAAGTCTGGTTATTTTCTGTGTTGCCCCAGCAGTTCAAAAGCCTGGTGACGCTTCCCCCTTCCAGAGTGGACTCTTAGGAAAGACACTGACGGGACCCCAGAGGAAGGGGAATGCAAAAGGAGAGGTATCTGGTTCCCAGAGAATATACGAGGGGCTATCTTGTTGAAAGTTGAGTCTTAAACCTTTTCCTCCACGTTCTGGATTCTTTGACCCTTGGTGAGATATAAAGGTCTTTAATCATGCCTTGTGCCACAGTCCAAGAAAACACTGATTTCTACATTTTGAACACTTACGTTACAGAGAAGATTCTTCATAATGCTAGGACAGCCCCTTTCCTGTGTTACCACTGAATATGTTTCCTGCCTGATCAGCGATGGTCATGTTTTTGCCTTCAGCTCTTGGTAGAGTACAGAAATTAATGCCATTATTTATATCATCAAACCTGAAAAAATAAATTTTACTGAACAAATAAATATGTGCACAGTCATTAGGGTTTGTGTCTAGGTGTCTCCCGAAAGCCTCATGCAGTCCTCAGCGCAGGCTTTTAGAGTTTAGGACTGATTCGTGGTCCAAGGCTGGGATTATGGGTGTGAGTGCTACACTTCCCCTAAGGCAGGTGGCCCAGACACAGTGTAAGGTGGGGGGAGACGGAGACTTGCCCTCCCTGGTCCTCCCCCTTTTGCTTTTGCTGTTTCGCTGTCTTCGGCCACCATGAACTGCTACACTCTGCCATATGCCACTATACCTTAGAGCGGGCTGTGTACGGACTGAAGCTCCCACAAACTGAGCTAAATAAACCTTTCCTTCCTTAAGTTTAGGCAGAAGGTAATTTGCCTCAGCAATAAGAGAAAAGTAACCGAGATATCACAATTAGTTCATTAAGTTGGTTATCTATTTTATTTTGCACTTTTCCGTCTTGGGTGATTATAATTCCATGATTAAGCATCCATATTGCTCCTTCCTGATTAAACTCTCTTTCTCTCGAGTTCTTCACCTCACAGGCCCCTTTTGGCACTTCCTTCTAATTGGAAAGCAATCCTAAAATTGCACAGTTGTACCCCCTCTCAGAGCAGAAGACACTTGAGCTCTTGCCACAGCCAGGTCATTTCCCCTTGGGAAACCTTTCACTCAATCAGAAGGACTCATCTGAAACACACTTCCCTAGGCTTTGCTCAGGGTTCTCCTGCCCAGGATTTTAAGTATCTAGAACTTTTCAGAGTGCTCAGAATCTGAACCTTCTATTCAACTAGAGTCTTCACAGACAAGCTCCATCTCTGACTAACTCCACCTACTCTCTGTGCCTTTTAAAAAATATTGGCATCTTTGTTCTATGAATTTTTTACCTCTGGCTTCATTACTTTCTGTCATTGCAGATTTACCACTCAGGACTCCAAAGGTAGCTCAGCCTCCCCTCCTAAAAACTATGGCCTCGCCCCTACTTTCCGCCTTTTATTAGCACCTATTTTTAAGAATAAAATTTCTCTTTTCTCCTTTATATCCTCTAGCTTCATCAATCAAATTCTATTCCTATGACCACTACAACCTGATTCCAACATTCTCTTTAGTTTAAAGATTTGACATTTTTTCCCACCCAAGTAATGAACAGGCTGAGGTAAAGATAATAATATTTCATAACAATAAAACATGATTTATAACATTCCTGGGACAGAAAAGTAAAAAGGAACATGCCTTGGCCTCAAAAGATTTTAATTCTTCAAATATGATGGCTTTAACTTTTAAAATGTATTAATCAAATTTTTGTGTGCAGTATTCACTGTCCAATATTTATAATTGTCACATTATTTTTGAAGGTCTGTTGAACTCCAAATTTTCTTTTTGAGGAGAGTTTATCTTGAAGTGGAGGCCAAGTCCTTGGATACAGAGGAACTGCTGTATTTCTAAGTTCAAGTGAGAAGCCTTTTTTGTTGTTGTTTTTTTTCCTTAATTCAAATTTTAACTCGCTTTTGTCATTTACATATCATGAAAAAAAGAAAATTTGGAAGGTATCCCATGTCCTCTTGTCAATTTGCCCCTTTCCCCAGCTTCCTACCTACAGAACTATCAAAATTAGGTTTCCTTGTATGAAAGAATCTAGCCAGAGGCTGGCGAGATACCTCAGTAGACTAAAGCATCTTCTTAGGTAAGCTTAGGCAAGCACAGGGACCATGATTTGATACCCAGCACCACATGCTAAGTCCGCCCTGCCCTCAGGGAGGACTGAGCCAACCATAGTCTGGGCATAGGGGCATCATAGTCTGGGCATAGTGGCATACATCTATAACCCTAGTGCTAGGGAGGCTGAAAGCAGGAGGATCACCATGAGTATGAGCTGAGTAGTGAGACCCTGCAACAACCAAATACATTTAAAAAAAATTAACCCAGATGAATTTACTTTCTAGTCAAGTGACCATGAAGCTCATGGTGCCAAGTTGGCCACCTTTTCCCACCTCTGAGGAGCCAATGTTATAAGGTTTTTCAGTTACACTGGGGGTTGGGTGGATCACATAAAAGGGAAGGTAAATCAGGTAAGCTTTATTCCTGGGACATTTACTTACCTAACCAGATGACTATGCTCAAGAATATGTTCTTTTATGATTCTCAAGCGTCAGACATCTTTGAGATTAACCAGAGGTGGAAAAATGCTCTAGTTAACTACCAGCTCCCTAAGTGTGCTGGACCAGAACTAATGCGGTGTCGTCATCTGACTTTCAATCTGGTGCCACCAATTGCTTTACTTCAATCCTTTGAAGGGTCAAAGTCAAAGTCAAATGCAAGGAAAATGGCCTCAACATCTTACCCGGGCTAATGTCTCCCTCCTTTGCCTACAAAAGCAGTGTCAATCGAAGCTTACTTTCTTGTTTAATTAATCCACGCTCCCCTCCCACTTGGCAGGCAGCCAGCCAGCCATACTCCTCCGACCCTCTTTGGCTGATGACATCAGCAGTGCTCCTTGGAGAAAGCAGGCTGGGTCTCTGTTGACTGGGGTCCCTGCCAGCCCCTCCCTGGGATGCAGAGTCCTGATGTCCTAGAGAACAGGATGCAGCAGTAGAGTGCTTCTCCAGGCTTCACTTCTCTGGATCTTCCACCCGATCCCTTTTATTGCACGAACGTCTCAGTACGCAGTGCCCAATGCACACAGCCCTGAACATTACCCCCACAGTACACACTCTAAGCAACCCAACAATACCTGGACAATCGAGGTGTATCAGGATCCCGTCAAAACTCAAGCACCGTACCAAGTATGGAAAGAGATGACACGTCATGTGCACCACAGCCAGCAATACAACCACTGTATCCATATTTCAAGTCCCCATGATCTACTCTTCTCAGCTCTGTCAGGTGGAAAGAGCAGGATCTATCCCATAGATGGACCTTGCCATTTTAGCTCCCAGTGTACAGATATCCAAGAAGCCACTGGACAAAGGCGATGAAGCTACTACAGGCCAAGGTATGTTAATGCATACCTCTATAACTACGTACATGGTCAATGTCACTATAGAAGAGGGGATGGAGGGTCAAGGAAGTCAGAGATGGCTGCTGGGGGGCCAGTGAGATTGAAATGCACAACTTCCAAAAGCATGTGCGAGAGAAAGCCACCTCCACAGAATATCAGCAGAGCTCTAGAGAAGGAGAAGGAGAAGGAGGAGAAGGAGAAGGAGAAGGAGAAGGAGGAAGAGGAAGAGGAGAAGGTGAACAGAAGAAGGAGAAGGAGAAGGAGAAAGAGAAGGAGGAAGAGGAAGAGGAGGAGAAGGTGAAGAGAAGGAGAAGGAGGAGGAGCAGAGGAGAAGAGGAAGAGGAAGAGGAGGAGGAGGAAGAGGAGGAGGAGGAGGAGGAGGAGGAAGAGGAGGAAGAAGAAGAATTCCAAGTTCATGAGCTCCCAGGGGAGAAAATGAGTGAAGTATGGCACAAGACACCATCCTTGAGAGGAGAGGTATGAAGGCCAGAGGCCAAGTTTGGGAGATACAGAGATAAAAAGAAACAAACCTAGATCTTAGGTCTACTGGAGGACTCTGAGCCTTTATTTTGTTACTCACCAAAGAATATACTAGAACATCTCCCCCACCTCCAAAGTAGTGAGACTTTGTACTTATCATTTATCTCAAGCAGGATATGGGTCTGCACAACTACAGGGGTGCCCTGAACTGCTGTTTGAGAGGTGCTCCCAGGAGTTTCCAGCACGATGACTTGATCACCTGCCCGCTACCCCTACATCTCAGCACCACAGCAGGCAAAATTTACAGAGACCCGTGGTGTGCCAGCTTCCCTCCGGCCCAACACCTCAGCCAGGAATTTCTGAAAGAGACTTGGGAGAATGGGTTCTTCCTTGCAGTTGGGCTGTGAGAACCTTTCATCACTGTTCTCCTCCATCTCCAGGGAATACCAAGCTCCAGGTCACGTGTATTCCCCAGGCCCTTAAGTCCACACACTCCTTTGTCCATCCACGACTCTGGCCAGCTCCACATTTCTCCTTTGCCCCAAACTCCTAGCCTGGGCCTTCTGCAACCCCTGGTCCAACAACAACAAAGTCAACCTTATCCTCAACTTCTTTTTCCAACATATCTCCAGCTTCATGCTCTACCTGGTCAGCTCCTTGAGAACTCCATTCCCTCTGTTTCTATTAAATCATAGCTTTCCATCTCCATACTTCGGGTACTAGGAAGACTGGAAATTCATTGTAGCATCTCTGGCTATTTATTGTCCAAAGATGTCTCCTTTCTCTTCATGAAACTGTTCCTATAGTTTGCTATGCTTTGCGTGCCTAGACCATGCCAGGACCCTCTTGTTGCAGCCATTTCTGACCTCCTGATCACACAAATACGTTAGCGCTGAGCTCAGTGCTTCAGCGTCCCATCCCCCCAAAATTTTTCTGTCATCATGGTGATATTTAGTAGCCTGGCTTCTGAGCTCTCTAACACAATCCCTCCTAATAATGATGTCCCTGGCCTAGTTCATCCATCTACCTTTGTACTTGCAGCTTATGTTTTTGTCATTGCCAATACTGGACTCTGTCCACTACCTTGTTGTTTCTAAACTCAACAGCTCAACACCCTCCAATGAGACCTCAGAATGTCAATCCTCTACTAACACCTCCATCATTTTTTTTTCCTATGACAAGGAATCAACTCTGGACCTTGTGCTTGCCAGGCAGGTGCTTAAGCCACTGAGCTATCTCCCTGGCCCCAACATCTCTGTGTTCCTCTCACTTCTTCCCTGACTTATCTCAAATGCCAAGGCTAATCCCACTCTCACATCAAGTAGCTCTCTTTCTATCCAACTTGAACCCCAATGTTAATTAGACTCAGTTCTCCATTTCCTCTGTCCCTGCACCCAAGCACCAATCTACACCCAGATGGAGAGAAATACATTAACTATGTCGGCCAGTTCCACCTCAGATTCATAACTAAATATTCCAAGTGTGTTCCCCTCAAGGTTAAGCATCCTACCTTTCTTCAGTCAATTCTCTGCCCAACTTTCTGAGACAACAATTAGATCCCTTTCCTCCATCCTCCATCCTCCTTCCCCTTCTCTTCCCTTTGAAAGCTACCTTCTCTCTGTTTCAACTCTGTCACTGATGAAAACATGTGTGAATGAATGAATGGGCCAGGTGCTCCATGGGACCCCACTGGAAAAAATACCCCTATTATTGTGCAAAAGAGAAGACGATTAAGGCCATCTGTGTTTCTCGTGTGCTATAAGCTTTGGCTGGCTAAAAGAGACCAACTACCCAAATTATTGTAGAACATTATTACCAAAAAATGGTTTCACCTATCTTTAGGGGTATCCACTGCCGAGTGCCACAGAGTGAAAAGTTATCTGTCAGTAACAAGCGAGGAAGCAACGCGGTCCTTTACATTTCCAGTGCCATCCTGGCTGCTTCTTTTGTTCTTGCTCACTTGCTACAGAAGATACTGACACCTCTGAGTGAATTAGGAAGATGGCCAGGGCTTTCCAGTGCCTCTTGAGCAGGCTAAGGTGCAGCAGGAGTTGCAGTGGAGAGCCACAGTGGAGGCCTGTAGCTTGCAGCACCCCAGTGTGGACAAGTCTAAAGAGAAATGTTGGAGAGCAAGGAAGAAGCTTTCGTCTCAACCCTTTGATTCACCACTTAAGCTGACATTGGAAATGAAGGATTTATTATAAATGGTAAGGGTTAGCATTATACTAGATACTACTTTTGATGGTTTTCAAAGTTATTTTGAATGAAGAACCAACATTATGTAAATACAGCTTTTAAGGAGGAGCTTCAGTTTTAACAAGGCAAGAGAAGTCCGTTGTTGGGACAGGCACTCATTAAGTCATCTGAGCTTGCTGGGCTACAGATTTTGAACATAGGCAGAGAAAAAATTGGACCTCAGGAAAGAGTTCATTTGTCGAAGTCTATTCTGTGCAGCATGAATCTCACAGATTATGACTTAGAAAACAATAGTCAAGCTTGGGAAGCATCACATATTCCCCTCGTGGAGTTCTCAATCATATTAAAAAGCAGAGAAGCCATAAATAAGGGCACCTACCTCACTATGCTCTGTTATATGCAGCATTTCCAAAGCCTACCAAAACTTGCCTCTATCTTAGTATCTCCTGACATTCAACTAAACACTTCCAACAAAATGGATCAGCCCAACCTTCCCATGGTACAAAGTCTTAAAAATAGGTCAAAGCCAGGGAGAATTCTCCTGAATTGTGCACCTGCTGAAGAGAAAGGAAAGGGCTAGCCACATAGCTTAATGGATTAAAGTGCCTGCAAGCAAGTACAAGGGCCAGAGGTTTGACCTCCAGGCCTGCCATGCCAGATCTGCCCCTGCAGTGCACTGAGACAGAAATTGAGACAGGGCATGGTGGTGAGGGCCTATAATCCCAGTTCTTCGGAGGGTATAAACAGGAGGATCATTACGAGTCCGATCTAGTAGTAGTGAGACCCCGAACACCCTGTAGACCCTTCCCTAAATACATAGTAGCAGTAGTAGTAGTAGTAGTAGTAGTAGTAGTAGTAGTAGTAGTAGTAATACAGATGAAAACATGGATGGGATGACAAGCACAGGCGCTATGACCCTAGGTTCCATCTGCAAAGGTAGACATCCCTAGCTGACTCCATGGCACTGTCACTGGGCTCCATGTAGAATCTTGCTCAACAATCACTCCCTCAGTTGAAGCTGGACAAGAGGTTAAATTTACATATCCTTCCTAAATTTATACATCGTTCCTTCTAGGTCCCTGGGCTACTGGTTCCCCAGGTAACAATGTCCTCCTCATCGTCCTCCTCAGACCTGCAGTCTACTGAGTGTTTACTTGTAGCAGCCACCATGGGGCGAGCTCGCGTGTATTTGGCTTTAATTTTACCAACTGTAAGAGAGAGGGAGTGTAGCTGCCCTTGTGTCACACATGGGAAGACCTCCGCATCTCACACAAGGGTCACCAAGTCAGAAAGTGGCTTGTCATTTTGGCAATGCCAAGCATGCTGTCCCAAGGACACAACCGCAGACACAGCCATCCTGAGAGGCACAGACTACTGACAACGTACTTACTAATATTATAGTTTTTATTTAGCAAATGACTCATAAAATGAGGCCAGAGTTCCCACCAGTGCATTTTTGTTAACGAAACAGTAAATATAGGATCAAGGTCTGAGGTCTTACTAGGACCTCAGATGAAGAAGACAGCTAAGTGGGGTTAGAACATATGCCAGTAGGGTTAGAACACAGCACTGGGGTCAAGCTCTGAGCCAAGAGCCCCTCTTGTCTCCCCCACTGGCCCTGGGGCCAAGGGTTTGCAGTGACCGAGCTTCTCTCCAAACTCTCTTTGCAAGGACTGTGAGACAACCTTAAAAACTCAAACCAAAGAGCCCTGCTGGCTCCCAGAGCAAAGGTGCTAATTATCCACTACAGCTCAACCAGATTCAAATAGAAACCTTAAGAAAGCAGCCATGTGTTCAACATCCTGTACCAAATGAGGTCTCCTGATACACACATGCTCTGCCCCAGAGCAAGGGCAAGCACCTCATTTGTTTCAGGGATCTTGATAATGCAGGACAATGAGATAACTTCCAGGGTTTACTTGGAAAACCTTTGAAGGAAAGACTCGTTTATCCCTTAGCAGAACCCAATCATCTCAGTGCACACATTATCGTCCCTGGGTGACCCCATCAAGTCTCACTGACTTTCCCATTACAGCAGGGGCACTTATGGCCAATTACTAACTCCTCCAAGATTTTATTTTCTCCCTGACTCTTGGGGTGCCGAACATTGGCAACTCCTAATTTGCAAGTTGCCCTTGGCTTTGAGTCTGCGTGCCTTGGTCTACTTTAGCCAGTGAGCAACTCCCTCCCCTACCGCAACAGATTGCTCATAGTTCCGCTGGGGAGAGAGCCTCAAGGATTCCCCAAGCCTGCAGAGCAGTTGCATCCCTGTGCAGAGCCCCTCAACCTCACCTGGCCATCTGCTGGGGAAAACACTGGAAGGAAAGGTGTTACATAAATAGGGGGCTGGCTGAGAGCTGATGGAGCGCCTCTGTCCTCCTCACCTTTGATAAATCATGTACTGCCTCACTCGCTTTCCCTTCAGCCTTCCCAGCAGCACAGAGGTTGTGAAATAGGTGCCAGCCCAGCCTTTGTGGGAGGGAAACAGGCCCGGCTGATAGCGTCCTCTCTCCAAGGGCTCCCCAAATCCTCTCTGTGAACAAAAGCAGTCCAACACTCTGCACAGCCCTACAGGCCAGCTAGCCTTGGGAGGAAGGAAAAAGTGGTAGTGTCTTTGATTGAACTAGATGTAAACATGTCTTTTGTGAAATGAGTTCCTAACTACTGGTCACATACGACATGAGCACTAATTGTTGGCTTCTAAATTAAGGGATGGGTCCTCTTTTGAGAGGACATAAAGCACCGAAAACAAAGTGCTATATTTAACTTGCTTCATGCCCTTCCCTACTTGAACAACTGGTAAACCTCCACTACAGACAGGCTGATTTCCGGGTCGAAATAAGCTTTGCTGCCCGTCACCCCACTGTAATCACAATTCGCCATTCACTGGGTTTTCAGCACACTTCTCTGTGCAGGGTGATCGGAGGCAGACAGGCAGAATCCTCCTCCCTCTGATAGGCAAGCATCCCAGCTTCTGAAAGCAGGCCTCATCAAGGCATGCGACACAGCATAAATCAAAGCGAACAGATCTACGCACCAAGCCAAGGGCCCGTGTCCCTTTGTGCTGCTTGTGAGACTGCAACGCGTTTGCAAATGAAACGTGAAAAATCAGCAAAGACTGTAGTCCCTCTCTGGAGAGGAGGACAGGCTCCTGACAGTCCCGCTAATGCCTATAATCACAGTGATAAAGGCTCATAAATAGCTTCATTCCACCTTGTCACTCACAGTCCTAGCTGCAGCCCCTCACGCCTACCACCTACAATGGCTTGAGAAAACAGCTTCCCGCTGTGAGTGCTCTTACAGGGCTGCCAGATGGTGTGGTTTTGCTCCATTATTTGGGTCGTAAATGGAAAATGCCAACAGAAAGATTCATTACGATCCAGCCCATCTCTGTGAAGTTTCTCTGATTTATTAGGGGATAAACAGTTGTACGGGGCTGTAATGAGACGTAAATGCTCTGGAAGGCCTATGAACTCCAGGAGGAAACGCCTCACCATTGCACTTCAGCGCTCCTAATCTATTAACAGCTCGGGTCGGCACAGCCTGGAAAAGTCTGCTAACTTCACAGTCCTCAGCAGTCACCTTTGGGGTGGGCAACAGAGAATGAGAAACACTGTCCAAGCCAGGCAGATGACAGAAAATTCATGGGCATGCTGCATAAAACTGTGATGGCATACACTTCCTCTACGTTCTCCCCAGCAGAGGTCTGGCCATGTTTGCTGTGAGGGACAGCAAGATACTCCCAGAAACAGGAAGAAAGACATTGATTGTTTCAAGTGATTCTCTGGCCAAATGAATACAGGAGAGGGTTTCTATTTATTTCAAAAGGGAGCCACTACTTGCACTCCTTCGATCATGTGAAGGATATTTTCTCTAATACAGCAGTTGCCCTGGTTCCTCACAGCTCTCTGTGCAAGCCAATTAATAGTATTGGGGCTGGTGAGAGAGCTTAGCAGTCTAAAGTGCCTGCATAGGCAAGCTTAGGTAAAGCACAGGGACCGTGGTTCAATCCCCCACACCACGTACTGCGCCAGTCCTGCTCCCACGGTGGGCTGTGCCAGCCACAAGAAAGAAAGAAAGAAAGAAAGAAAGAAAGAAAGAAAGAAAGAAAGAAAGAAAGAAAGAAAGAAAGAAATTTTGATCTATAGCTATTACCCTTGCAGTTTCAAATATAGAACAAAAACTTCATGACAGACTGGTCCACTTTTATACTTTCTATGGTTTGTGACCAACTCTTCTTCTCAAGAGTATAATAGGCACGCCTCTGTCATTTGACTTTCTTTGCATTGGCCACACTTCACGAAAAGGATGAGATCAAGAAGTAAGCCAAAGAGTCTGAAGACTGGAGAATCACTACAAATCTGACCTGTGTAGTGAGACCCTGTTCTAAACACATTTTTTTAAAAAACTGAAACATAGCAGATCTCTGCACCAAACATGGTGCCCTCTGAGCATGTAGCCCTGTGCTACTGCCCATTTTCACGGCATCAGTGCCCACCCTGTCAGCCTATGGGGAGTTTAATGTTTAATGAAGGAAACAACTGGACACCACCATTAATGAGGGAGTAAAAGCAGACAGAAATGCTCTGAATGAATGAAAGGAATCCTGTTTCCCGCGAGACTGTTACAGGCGACTAAGGGAGATAAGCTACGATAGGTCGTCACATAGGGCTAGGCCCTCGAAGGAGCCAGGGCAGGAGATGAGATGCCCTGCATCCGTGGAGAGGCCAACGCCTCTGCTGTGGGCCAGCCCTCAAGACAAGAAATAAAATGCACCATGTGTATCCCTCGGGATAGACATCAGTGATTGCTATTCTAAATAGATATGGATCACCTTGAGAAAGCCAGGCAGAGCCACAAACCCAACCCCCTACAGGAAAAGCTGCGGTTCTGTAATCATGCCTACTTTCTACCTGACTCACCTCCCCATTTAATCCAAATTTAATCAATTCTACCCAAGCAATATACTCCTATTCTTATGGGCTGACTGTAGTTTTGCCCCACATGATGCCTACCTTACAATTCCCATTTTTCCCACCTTGGACCTATCTCGTGTGGATTTGCTCCATAAAAGATTCCCTAGAAAAGGCAGGGTGTTCAGCAATCCATTCAGGACCCCTTCTGTCTCACTTGGACAGAAATCCTTTCCCTCCATAAATATATTCTGCTCTTAACCACCTTTGCTTCTAGAATTCATTCTTCAATGTTTACAGAACACAAACTCATACGAGACATATAGCAGACTGTGAGCTTCTTTCCCCTATATCAAAATCCTGACAAAGGGAGATACCCCTGATGCTGGACTGTTATGGGTCTTAAGGCGATGTTTGCAAGAAGCACAGAATTAGGGACTGCCTCTCTGTTCTATAGCTTCTTCCCTAGAGCCCTCGTCCTAAGTGACAAACCCATTTAGACATCCATTCAGGTCTGGTGAAAACAGTGCACGTGCAATACCAAAAAGAACAGAATGAATTTGTTTTTAATTGAAAAGGCTAAGAATTCTCCTGGCCACCAACGAATGCCAAGGGTGAGCACAGAGCACACTCTGTACCTGCGCTGTAAGCCACTGTCAACACTGATGCCGGTGCCAGCACTGTAATTAAGCACAGCCTGAAGGCGCAGGGCCCCCTGCGACAGTGGCAGGGCCTTCCTTACACATTGAGTGCGTGGCTCTTGGTCCGTAGGATATTGAGTCTGTCTCCAGCAGGACCCTGTGGGCAGATAGATCCCTGCCTCCTGGGCTCAGCCAGGCAGCCCATGCCTGTGAAATGTTATGGTACAAACGGAAAAACTGTCTCTTTCTCTTCTTAGACACATGCTAGAGTCTCAGCGTAGAAAAAGCAAACAAGGAATTCAAGACACTGTATTGGATGAATGCTGTATTTTTCTTAGTCCTAATACGTTGCTAATATGTAAGGCATTCTTTCTCTATTCAGAGGACTTGATTTTTGTTGTTGTTGTTATGCACTGAGACCTGTCAATATTTTGCTCTTTTAAATTAAATTTAATCTTTTTAAAGACAGTACAAATTAGAATTAAAACAAAAATTTACAAATGATATGGAGTTTCTCTTAAGGAGAAGTTTGCCTTCAACACACCAATTAATAATCTTCTCAATTTCTAAATAAGAAAATTCTTTCTTCATGGCAAATTCTGCTTGTTATTGAAAGTTCAAGGTGACACAAATTTTAAAATATCTATTTTGGGAGGGGGAGATAACCCAAGGGCATAATGCCTGCCTGGCAACTGCAAGATCCTGAATTTGATTCCCAATGCTGTTTTATTACATGGTTTGAATATTTATCACTTCAACAAACTACCAGACATCTTTCTTTAACCCAGCAGAAAAGGGTCCATGGGCTGACACCATTGCAGCAGTTTTCGGATTCAATGCTCTGCCTTGGGTACTGATGGTAAGGAGGTTGCTTAGGAAGGAACAGCGATAAAATGAAAACCCGTTCTTGTAACCATGGCGGGCAGAAACATCCACTTACAAGGGGCACTGGCCCTGACTCACTGCTCCTTTCCAGCCCAGCTTTGGATGATGGCTACTGACTACACATCCAACTAACACACAATGAAATTCAGCTGCTGATGTCATCGTTTAGTCTTACATATCATTGCTTAACTTTCAAAGTACTTCAAATCCTGAGATTCAAAAATGCCAATTTTATGTTAAAATAAAAGTCCAAGGAAGGGTCCTCCCTCCCTCCCTCCCTCCCTCTCTCTCTCTCTCTCCCTGTTTCTCTGCTTCTGTCTCCCTCCCTTCTTCCTTCCCTCCCTCCCTCTCTTTCTCCTGTATTTTAGGGGAAAGGTCTACAGCGTGCTCAGGGTCTCATTACTAGATTGGACTTGTAGTGATCTGTCTGTTTACAGTCTCCTTAAAGCTGGGATTACAGGCCACACCACCACGCTCAGTCTCAATTGCTGTCTCAGTACATCCCGGGGGTGGGCTGGCATGGCAAGCCTGGGGATCAAACCCCTGGCCCATGCGCCTGCTTGCATGAGCATTAATCCACTGAGCTATCTGGCCAGCCTTCTATGTGTCTCTTACGAATGAATCTAATCAGGGTTTCTGAAGCACTGTCTGTGTCACAATTTTGCTGTGCCCAATTATGTGAGCCAAGACAGTGAGTCACATAAGGGAATCTGCCTAGGTTTCAGTTCTGATAAAACAAGAACAGTTTATGAACAGCATTTCTGCTATTGATTTTGAGACAGTGTCTCGCCATGCAGTTTACAGCTGATCTTCTACTCCTCATCTTCCTGTGTCTACCAGCCTGCCCAGTGCTGGAATTATAGGCACATCCTACCATAGCCAGCATGCAAAGATCCACCCTGAGAGTCGGAGAACTGTCCAAGATGTTCCCTGAATTTTTGACACTAATCATGTGGTCAGGTTCCTAGAATAATTCTGCTGCCTTGATCACAGGGCCAAACAGAGGGATTTGATTGCCAGGGTATGTCCAGCCCACAGAGTAACAAAGCTGGTCCAGCTTCGCTCCATACCAGTAGGTCCTTCCCTAGGCATCAGAACCACTTGGCATGGACCCAGAATGATCCTCTGTCTTAGGAAAACTCGGTGCAACCTCTTCAAGGCTGTTCTTTATATATATATTTCCAGGGGAAAATCTGGACAGAATATGGCTTCACAGCCAAAGCACCCCAGTGTCTGCAGCCATCTGAGAGGCTTCCAAGAACCCAGATATGCAGTAGGGACAGAACCCGTGGGCACCCGTGACTTTCCTTACCACTGTGCCAGCCATAGGATGGGAAGGTCTTTTCCTCACCCAGGGCATCTGCACCGATGCTTGCAAAAACAGAGGCAGCCATAGGCCAGACACATAACTCTAAAGTGCTCCTTCTTGACTGGCAATGATCTTTTTTTTTCATGAGAGATTCATATTTTTTTTTTAAAAAAAGTAATCATTTACTTATTTGGTACTGGGTCTTGCTATGCAGCTTGGACTCATAGTGATCCACTCGTCTCTGCCTCCCCAGGGTTGGGATTACAAGCATGTGCCACCATGCCCAGCACAGCATGTGGTTATAGAGACCGAATCTGGGTCTTTGTGCTCACCAGGCAGGTGCTTAGATCACTTAGCTATCTCCTCAGCCCACAGGAAATTTCTAACTTTATCTGATTAGCAATGACTTACTTATATAAGATGTGTTCTATCTTGTATTTTCTGCTATTAAAATATAAGCTTCTGATTTTTCTGGAACATGCATCTCTCTCTTTTCCTCCAAGCAAACTTTCCCTCCACTCTTGCTATTATGTTTCAGAATTGTCTCCTGACAAATTTCAAGGCTCTTAAGTTTCTCTATTAGAAGCAAAGAACTATAATCTTTTTTTGTAATTTTATCTAGCAATGAAATAGAGAATAATATATCCAAAGGTATATTTTTCTCTGAGTTAAATCTCTTCAATCTGTGTCTTTCCTCAACCAAATATTCACCCAGCGATTCAGATATCCAGCCTCCCTCCCATCCACCTACCCACCTACCCACCCACCTACCCATCTACCCGATCCTTTTACTAAGCGCTAATGTTACAGCTTATAAAATTCAAGGCCAAAGAATACATTCCCCTTGGCCTCTGTCATTATTCTCTTCCTATCTCTGTCAGGTTTTTGTGGTCTTGTGAGTCTGACTAATGCATTTTTGAGAGAATCTTTATGCTTTGAGACTAGTATAGGTGGTTTGTACTTGGCCATGGTTGCAATATGTGAAGCTAAGGAACGCAGATTTGTTAGAGGGAATAAAAAAGAAGTACATCATAAAATAAAATTGTATTTCATTTCCAAGTTCTGGGACTGTAAATAAAGCTCTGCTCGCTGGGCTGGGAAGCGAAACCCGGAGGACTGAATTGGAGCTCCATGCTAAATGCCAGTGGAGCGCCTGAGAGATGAGTGTGATTTGTTTCTTCAAGCTTATTCTGTAGGCATAGTTAGAGCTCCTCAGAGAAGTTAACTAATTATGTAATACCGAGCAAAGAATGTGAGGATTTCACTTTGGAATTAAGCAAAATCTATCAAGTTCTCTTTTCATGTGTGATTCCCTACCTGAAGGGGACCAGACAGGATGAGCTGTTTCCACGGCAATGGTTTCTGATTAGTACCACTGGCTCACATAAAGGCAGAGGGTATTATGTTCCCCATGGGACACTGCTGGAGGAAAGGCAGCTTAGATCAGCCCCATATATTATTAGATGCTCCCCTTGTCCTGCAGAATCACAGCTGCAGGTATATTATTTCTTGCTGCAACAATGGTAACCTAAGGGACCAGCAGAGGCACCAAACAAGCAATCTTTACTAGCTGGCTGTTTTCCCTTTTTTTGCATAGGATAAAGTGGGCTGGACCATCCGATTCCAGGATCAGGGGTTGAAGCTGATGACGCAGCATGTCCTGACCTGTAGCCGGCACCTCACAAGACGCCCCAGGTATCATGGAGCTAGGTGAGCCTGCACACCTCCCTTCTCTGGAGGAGGCGCCAAGCTCAGGCCCCTTCCCACTGCCAGCGAGGCTCACCTTCCAAATGGCTTGGCCCTTTCTAAAGAATTTCTTAAGAACAAGAACAAAATCAAGCAGAAAGCAAATAACAGACAAACAAACAAATAAAATGAAGAGGCAGGCATTTGTCATCCAGAGGAAATGTGGTTGCACAACCAGGTAACTTCCTGGGCTAGAAATTTATAAACCCACAGGCGACTTTCCCCAAACCCTGAGTTGCCCCTGAAGAAGTTTGCTTCAAGTAAAGTTTTGAAAAGTAGAGGGAAAGCGGGTAAGAATGTTGAGACGCATTCTGCACGTGTACCAACACCCCTTGAGGAATACGATCAGTCTGTACCATAAAGGCGTTCTAATAAAAAATAAGAATTGAAAAAAGTGATCAGGAAGTAATCAATGCAGTTAATATGGGATTATTCAGTGATCAAAAGTAGCCCAACAGATTTTTGAGAATTTCAAGTAGCTATGTTGGAATGTGTAGATACGGCTTTGTGAGTTTACAAGGGCAAAGTTAGGAAGGAATCCCTCAGGAAAGAATGGCGGAGCCATGGACAACGCGGACTCCTCACTGTCCTTTCTTTGGGCTAGACTGGCTCTCAGAAGACTTCTCAAGGTGATACCGACGCTGGCCCTTGGCAGGAAACCTCGCTGCGGTCTCAGAGCAGGCGCAGAGCACCTGGAGCTATTCAAAGAGTTTGGGTTTCCCACTTTCCCTGCTTATTCAGAGGGTAACAGTGAGAATGGGCTCGGACTCAACTCACCTTCAGGGACTAAAAAAAAGGTAAGCTCACACACATGTAGAGCAGCCCAGAAAAGAACCCTGGAGACGCACCAAGGCGAGGCTGAGCATGTGCGCACCACAGCTGCAGAAGCGCAGAGCCCAGACTGCGGGAGGACCAGAGGGTGGCAGGAGGCGGTTGTCTTCCGAGCTCTGTGAGATGACCTCTCGCTTCTGAGGCCACATCTCCATCAGTAGAATATAGGCTTCCAGGACTGGCTTGCACATGGAAGGAAAGGCTCAGCCCCCATTCCTGTAGCGTCTCACAGATGTGTCAGCTGGTGTGAGTTAGTTCACCAGTGACCGCATTTTGGGGGTAAATCATTCATTGATTTATCACACAGGGCATAAATCATAAATGCATTTAGTTGTCTTCATCACCTTCCTTGTCATCCTGCCCCTCTGAAGTGAAATTAAGAGGCAGATGTCTTATCTGGGATCAATTCCAGACCCCTTTTGTGTTGAAAAAAGAGAAGCGGGAAAGGTTTCACGTAAACCTTCTGCCACAGGTTGATCAAAGTCTTTGTGCCTTGAAGGCTAAGTCATGTAGGTATTGCGAGAAGCCAGGGACACAGGAGCAGACTCTTTAGCTCACGTTGTCCCCTCAGATCAGGGTGAGGACAACAGGGGATCTTGCACTATTTCTGGAATGAGCCAACCTGTACTTTGGCTAACATATGTCAAGGCCCACAAAGCCTTCCACACGCATGTGCAAGTCCTAAAGGCCATGTGAGAACACAGGATGGCCAGTTATAACTGCAATTTTTAAAAATTAAAGTCAATCACAGGAAGGACACAGAGAGATCTATCTTTCCAGGAGGGACTTGAAAGACCCTCTTAAACATTTTCACATCCTTGGGCCTCAAGTTTCCTCCAAGTGGTTTGGGAACGCTCACTGTTTCATCCTGCTCTCTTTCTTTAAGATTTCTGCGCTGTTTCCTTTTCCAGTTCCACAGACCAGAAGGTACCACTATGCCTTTCTTTATTCTGGCAACAAAAGTGGAGAAGAGATATGAGCAAGGCTGTTTTTCAAATTAGAATCTCAAAGAGGCTGACTTGCTTGTTTTGAGATCACGGAGCTCACAACTAGGTTGAACATTAGACTCAGCTTTTCTGTCCTTCAAATGCTACCCTCATTAGTCCGACTCCCTCTCTTCTAAATTAACATTGAGATCTTATTTCGCTTCTTGGTCCCACTTAAGTACTCTGCCACATTCTTACCAAAAATACCAGCGCAAGGGACTTGAGAAACACTAAAATTCAGCAGTGAAACAAGTCCCGCAAACTCTTCTGGAGGCCACAGAGCAAGGCCAATGAGCACTTTTGCTGCTGGCCTGGGGCAAAGGGCAAGACAGGGTCTGTGACACAAGAAGGTGCTGCTTCTTCTGAGGGATGAGTGGCAAACCCAAAGGGGCCTCTGGCTCTCACTGCCCAAGAGAACGCCCTATGCCCTTCATAGCCCCAGATACCACACACGGCATTTAGTCTATTGGTGAGCTCACCCTAGGCCAGCAGTGGCAGCGAACCTATGGCAGGTGTGTCACAGCAGGCTGATTATATCTTTGAAAGCCCTAAAATGCCATAGCTGTTCTAAACTCTTCGATCTGCTCAGCAAATCTCACCTCCTTCAGATTGCAGGTAACCTCAAGGAGAAAACATCAGTTTCAGGCCCCATTCCTGGAAGTCTGGTTCATTTCAACCCTAAATGCAAAGGTCTTGTATTCCCCACTTAGTAGTAAAGAGGCTTAAAGGGACCATCCCCACCCTTCTTCACCCATTCTTCCACACATACCAATCCATCCACATCTCTCAACATCCACCCATGCACAACAACTTTCTATGATCTACCCACCCCCACACATACATGTACACACATGCCACACTGCACCGGCTACTATTCCCAAATAGGAGTGCTGGGCACATGCTGGTGATGGAGAGGTATATGGCACCCACCCTCATGGAATTTATGATGCACAGAGTTAACAAACTCTCAGACCAATGTCTGACCGTAAAAATAAATGAGAGCTATCGGGGAAATAACTGGTGTGGTGAAAGCCCATGGCAGGAAGAGAAGGGGTGGTCAGGGATGTGTCACCGAAGATGTGGACTTGTATATTTTTAATATATATTAAAAACACACAGCTCAGGCCAGGACTTCAATTTGGAAGAAGTCTGTGGAAGACAAATGGCTCATCCTCTGGGAGCATCTCAAAGGCCTGGAGAGCTCCGTGTGTCTGTTCTTTACCTCTGCTCGAAAATCTACAGCAGCAGTGTGGATCTTTAAGTGTTCTACCTGTGAGAATCAGAAGCAGAGACCTGTGCAGCAGAATTCTCTTCATGTCGAACCCTAGCTTAATGCAGTTTTAGAGATTTTAAAGGGAAAAAGAAAAAAATTTTTTTTGGAGTGGTCTGGAATTTTTATTCATTGAGAAGAAGTCATAAAAGGCCATTTCCTAGGCTGAGAGGAGGGGAAACAGCTGGGTCTTTAAGAGAGTTAAGTAATCATTCTGTAGGGAGAAAAGACATTTCCATAAGTATCTTTGTAGCTCAAATAGGCATTCTTCCATTTGGAGCTCTGCTCTGAAATGGGCTCCTTTAAAATTCTAAAACCATCACTTTTGGTCTCTGTCTTACAGAGACACAAAAACAAATCAAATGAAAGCAAACCTGAAGTGATTCCAATCATAAAAGCCTTCTTCAAGCTTTCATGGGCTCCAAGAGTCCGATTCATAGGAGTTGGAGTTGAGCGTGCCAAAGATGTAGGCTTCTAATCCAAAAAGCTCTGAACGCCTGCTCTCCCCAAATCAAGGCACACCTTGGAAGTCTGCAGTGAGGCTCCAATGGAGCCCCAGGAGGCCCTGGGGCCATTAAGTTAGTTCTCCTAAGAATCACACTTTCTGTTCCTCTTCCAGGGCAGAATTCCATGGGCTCTTTGCTCCCAACGAGGCCCATGAGGCAGCAGGCAGCAGAGTTCATGCCTGAGAGTTAATACGTGGATCCTCCAAGCCTCCCCCAGAGAGGCCCATTAGCCACCACCATCAGTGGTTTCCTTTTCTAGATAGGAATTCTCAGGGGTGGGAGAGAATAGAACAAAATCTATTTTTATGTTAGGAAACAGAGTAAACAATGAACCAAACTGAACATGCAGATCTTAGGAGAGAGTAAAGCAGGTCTTGTGGGAAGGCCTAGGCTGAGGGAAGCCAGGCTGAAAGCACTAGACTGCAGGAGCAGAGCAGATTCACACAGTTCTGTGAGTCCAACCTTTCTACACACACACACAGCCATGACTAAGGCAAGGGTAGTCAGGTGGGTAATGGGTTGATAGCCAAACTCAAGCTGGATCAGGAGCCTTAGGCTTATCCCCAGATCCCTGAAGAGGCAAGGCGAGGGTCAGCCTATGGAGGGCATCAGACTTCCCAAAATCCACTGGAAGAAAAAAGTATGGACGTGATTTGCTTCACCACAATTGCTAGCTAAGAAAGCCAAAGTCTCATCTTTGAAGAAGACCTTGCTACATGGGAAAAGCAGTAAGCACCAGGAGGCTCAAGGCTCCGTGTCACATTCTGGGATGAGAAATCCTTCCATCTGAGCTCTTTGAGGGAGCAGGCAGATCTTTCCTTTGCCCAAAGAGCATTAAATGCTTTGTATCATATTTCTCAAGTGTCTTTAAAAAGCAAGTTTTCAAGAGAAAATAAGAGCACCCTGGTCCCCTGAGCACTACCTCTGTGAATTAGTAATTCACTTGGGCTTCCAATGTATTTTGGGAGTTTCTAGGGAATGCAGAAACCTTGCCTTGACTTAAGTCTGCCTGTTCCTTCTTCCTCTTGCCAACGCTTTCAGAGCAGATGCGTCAGGCTCTGGGCCACACACTAAGTGTGAGGGGGCAGGAGAAGCTCATGTTGGGGTCCACTAGATGACCGGAATACTGCAGAGACAGCGCTGCCAAACATCCGTGGCCACGGAAGATGCTCAAGGCACAGCCAAATCCCTCCCCTGCGAGCATCTCCCATTCAAGGCCATTCTCTCTTCTGACAGTGATGGTATTTCTGAACATGAGTCCACCTCCACTTGGAACTCAGGACTCACCTCCCTGAGTCTCTCACAAAGAACCTAGGCATTCTTTGTACCTTCCAATGAACCCAACAGAGGCCCAATGCAGACTCTGACACACGCTGTCTAACCTAGGGTCTTGGACCAGCAGAGGGTTCTGGGGACCACGCTATGGGATTGAGCTCTGGCATTAAGTTAGTTAACCTGCACCTGACTCTATGTTCTCAATATCAAAGGACATAGGATGGAAAACTGCATGACAAAACGCTGTGAGGGTCATGGAGTTGGTGCTTACACAGTGTTCACAGTGCTCGGCTGGCAGCTGGGAAGGCCCCTGAGCTCATGGGATGTTCCAGGCCCTGTCCTGGTCTCTTGGGCCACATGCAGGGACAACACAAACACACTGTCCTGATTGCACAGTGTTTAGCTTCTACTGGGTGAGACAACAAGAACGATGGATTTCCTTAAGCTCTTTTATCAAATAGACCACAAACATGCACACTCAAACATGCTATAAAAAGCACAAAAGGAAAGCATCGCTATGGTAGCTGAGGAAAGGGAGGGACGCAGGAGGGGACAGGCATCTCAATCAGGGTGTCATGGCAGATGCCACTGAAAAGGTGAACCTGAAGCAAGACATGAAGGAAGCGAGGAATGAGTGCAGTCTGCATGCAGACCTCCAGGCAAAGGGAACAGGAGCTGCAAATGGCCCCCAAAATCTCTAGGAGTGGGATCATGGCCAAGCGTCGATCACAATGAATCAGTGCCCACCAGGTCAGCTCTTGTGGGCCAGAGCAGGACTCTACCTTAGACTCAGCACAGAGCAGGGAGCCAAAAGGAAAAGAAAACAGAAACAACCTTCTCGCCAAGGGGGGATATCCTCCCCCTAGCAACAGGCAACACGGGGACAGATTGGGGAGATGTAATGCTCAGTGATATAAAGCAGCCACGGAGAACACATCCTGTCTGATTCCTCTTACACCAAGCATCTAAAACAATCAAAGGAAAGAACTGACTGGTTGTCACCGGGCCCTGAGGGTGCAGAGGGACTAGAGGAGCTGCTCAGTGGGTATAAAGTTGTAGTCAGAACCAGGCATGGTGGCCCACGCCTGTGATCCCAGCACTCAGGCTGAGGCAGGAGGATGGATCACTGTGAGTTCAAGATCTGCCTGGGCTACAAAGTGAGTTCAAGGCCAGCCTGCACTGCAGAGGGAGATCCTGTCTCAAAACAGCAATAAATAAACAAATGAATTAAAAACTTACCATCAGGCAAGATGAGTAAGTCCAGAGATCTGCGGTGTAACATTAACATGGCACCTACAGTTAAAAACGAGGCACTACACAGTGAGGAACTGAGAAAGAGTAGAACCATGAAATCCTTGGTGGTGGTGGTGAGATTTCTTACCTACATTGCCATTATCATAACGTGAATATATACATGATCTCAAATACACCAAATTATATACATGACTTATGTGTAAGTTTTTGGTATACCAATTAAACGGGATGAGCACCAAGGGTCTCCCTGGCTGGTGTAAAAATGACAGGGCATGGGACGCCCGCTGCCAAAGCAACCTATCTAAGGACCAGGAAGGAAAGGATCTGGCTGCACAGGCAGGAGGCCCAGGGAAGTCCAAGGGGCTGCTGTCACATGCACAGGCCTCTTATTCTCAGGAACACAGGGTGTGTTCCTGACCGTGGGGAATGGGGTTCCACAGTGGTCTCAATCTGCTACTGCCGTTCCTCAGGCTGACCTACAGAGAGCTAGGCCGTGGCTCACTTGGTGAGGCAGAGAATGTTTGACAGGACACCCCCAGTGCTTCTGGGAGGTGCCTGGGCCATTTCTGTCCACTCAGGGCAAGGGGCACTGTGAAGGGAGAGTTCTGTTTCTTAGATCTCATGAGCTAAGGAAACAGAACAGGGCTGCTTAAAAGCACAGGATATGGTGAAACACACTCAGCTGGCCGCTGCACACCCCACCCCATCGCGCCAAGCCTGCGTCTTCTTCCATCCCCAGCAACAAGGTTGCTGGAGCAAGATATATCTGTGACCTTGGTCCAGCATAGCATGGGCCTCTTTCGTGAAGACTTGTTCACTGCACCCCAAGGCTAGAGGCCATGCTTCTCACTCCTCACCCCATTTTCCAGATAAGGTAATACGAACACAGGAGATGAAGTCGCTGGACAGAAAGTCTCCCAACCCAGAAACAGGGTGGCTTCGAGGCACCTACTCCCTGTCCTAGTCCTCTTCCCTTTTGCAGAAGTCCTATCTCCCTATCCAATATTGTCTGTCTTTCATTTTGCCATTTATACTCTGGTTTACTTACATAAGAGGAACCATGAAATAGTTAACCTTACAACTCTGATTTATTTCCCTTAACACTACAGTGTCAAGGTGCATCCACTTTCCTATAAGCAACTCAAGTTTACGCCGCCTCATGACCGGAGTAACACGGCACGGTGTGTAAGTATCACATTTCTTTAGCTAATGATTGGTGGATGGACACCTGCGTGTATCACTGTAATGTAATGTCCTTGACTCTTTCAGGAAAACTTCCTACATAGAAGGGAAATCGCTCGTTTTAATTTTCTATGGAATCTTCCGAACTGATTTCCATAGTGGTTAGGCTAGTTTGTGTTCCTGCCCACAATGCACAAGGTTTCCTATTTCTTTGCAGCCTCGCCATCATCATTTAAAATGTATTTCTTGATACATCAGGCTTATTTAACAGTTATTTACCATATTATTTACATGCAGAGTGTCTTTTGGTTTACGCTTTTGAAAGCCAAATGATACATTTTTAGCAGCTCAGTGGAAATGGCTTGGCTCAGGAAGGTTCTGGATTAAGCCATAGATACTTGTTTTCTACGCCTACCAATTCTCAATATTTTCCTCATCTAGTTTACTTGTGTATCCTGCCTTCTAATTTTATTGGGGACTGGCTTTATCCTAACTAAGTACTGAAGAAAATGTTTCTAGATCCCACTCTTGTAGGTTTCATAAGCGATACACGGTTTGTCTCTCTTCCCTTTCTTCCTCAACGGCACCTTCAAACCATTCTTAACTCGCAACCAGGTGGAGCTGGCTGGGACCTAAGGGCCACCCTTTTCGCCACTTCCCATCCTCCATCTTTACAGAGCACACGTTTCAGTACAGTGCCTGTCTGAACCAAACAGTGTCCTCCCCAGGTCATGTCCTTGCCCCCCTAACATCTTGAATCAGTATCTAGAGCCATGATGGTGAGCCTTTCGGAGCTTTCAGGGATGCAGAGGTCTCCTGAGGCCCATGGGTCACAGGTTTGCCACCTCTGGTCCACAGTGACCGTGCTACGTCAGACTGCACCTCTCATCTCTCTTCCATAGCTTACTCAAGGCAAAAAGCCCAAGTCCACACGGTCCTACCACTTGGGGCAAATGAACGGCCTCCTTTGCTTCCCCTCTCTACTCTACTCATTCTGTTCACGGCCCCTCTGGACATGCTGTAGATTTATGGTCTTCCGTATGATTATGCTCTGTGTGAAACTCAGTTGTCTGGCTATGCCCAGTGCCGTCTCCTGCTATTCCATTCCATTTTGGCTTGTGCTTTATCTTCCCAATGTGGATTTTGGATTTCTTTGATCTTTTTTTTTTTTTTTTTGTGGGGGTGGTTGGCCCTGCCCACCCTAAGGGTGGGGCTGGTGCTACATTACATGTGGTACCGGGCATGGAACTGCAGTCCCTGGGCTTGCCCAAGCTTGCCTAAGCAGGCACTTTTGGTCTACTGAGCTAGCTTCCTGGCCCAGTCATTTAGTTTCTAAGTGCAAAAATGCCCTATGAACTAGCACTCTCCATTCGCCCTTTTTGGCTTCCTAGTTCTCCCTACCAAATTACTTGCTGATTTTTGATGCTGCCCATTCATTTAGTTATTTCCATGTTTACACTCCTGCTTATTTATTTGTGGACCTGTTAGCCTCTCATCCTGCTCCCCCAACTCCAGGTGCGAGGCATTATTTACTGCTCTACTCCTTGAAAGTACTTGCCAAACACAAAGACAGCAAACACACACCAAGGATCTTGGACAGTTTTATTTGCAGATTAATAGCATGACCCATATAGCCTTCTATATTCTTTATTTTTCTACTCTTTTTATTTCTACCTCCAGGCCAATGCAATTTTTCCTTATGTTGTTCAGTTCTTTATCAATGTGCACATTTTTTCTTATGTTTTTAATACTTTCAGTTAAAATAAATTTCATACGTAGGAACTTAGAAAGCAAACACATCTTTCTTTACTTTTCTTTGGCATTTTCTTTCTCTTTTTTCTCTTTTAGTACTGGGGAATAAACTAAGGCCCTGCATGAGCTAAATGACCAACCTATCCCTTTCTTTTCATTTTGAAAAAAGTCTTAGAGACTGCTAAATGATCAGGGCTGTCCTCTAAGTGCCACCGACATGCCTCAGCCTCCCACAATACTGGGATTATAGACTTGCACCACCACACCCCACAGCAAACCATTTATTTCAGCAGTGCTTGAATGGGAAGAAGCATCCTAAAACACTTTATCCAATGAGAGTCAAGGAAGCAAATGACACATTTATTTTGTTTTTAAGAGACTCTGTGGCCGTGCTTCATTCCTATGCTTTGGTGGGTACATAATACCATGTGACTGCTACTTAGTTTTGCCATATCAGTCCCAGGGGTACATCATTCTTAACCACTGCAATAAATCCTAATATGAAGATATGTAAATAAGGGCTGACCTCAGGAGAAAGAAAAGTAGATGGTGCATTCCAAAACTATTCTACATACCTATGTGAAGGTGTACACATTTAAGTTTTAAGAGACAGAAGAATTCACCTTGACTTTGTTTTTTCCTTCTACCTCAACATAAAAGCCATATTTTACTTATTGCAATAGTGTAATATTTGCTTTATCATGGTCCCTGAGGAACAAGCTTACTCTATGGAACAATAAAAAGAACACCGCATTTTTTATATCCCTGGCCACTGCAGCAGTCGTAAATAGAACTGTCTGTATGATGTATGTGTATCTGCATCTTTTTCTCATAAGCTTCTGATTCCTATAAAGCTGCACAGAAGGCCAAAGGTCCTACATTTGCAGATTTTATCAATTCAGGAAAGCCTTCATTCTTACAGTGTATCTTTGAATGCTGTCGCTAACAGTTCCTTCTACTCTCTTTGCAGGATTCAAAGGAAACTTGTCTGAAATGCCTTCACTTTATTCTTTATATTTGTTCATCTTTGAAACAATTATTTCAATGCCTTTGCATGCATTCTGGAAGAATCATCAATAATACTTTTGTAAATTTATATATCATATGTATTTTATTCAACTGTTTCCTATAATTGAAATCCTCAGTAATAACAATGAACATATTACAGGGAGGGAAATGAGCAGGTGGCAGCCTAGGGAGGAGGCTCGGGTGTACAGTGCCTCCCTAGCAGGTGTGAGGCCCTGGGTGGAACCCCAGAACTAGGGGCAGAGGGGGAGAGGTGAAAAAGACGCTGAAGAAAAATGTCAAGTAAGAAATAGCACGTCCCAGTCCTCCGTGCTACGGTGGAGGCCAGCAGAGAGAGTGATTCCAGGCGGATAGCACATTCTCTTTGTAGCATAGTTTGTTTGGCCAGGCACTTGCTGAGGGACTTGCAGGCTCTTTGCATTTTGGGGTCCTTTTTGGTGCAGACCCCTGCAGCCTCTATTTTCCCCCTCTCCTTTCCCTTACCTCCCTCCCTCTTTCTCTAAGTACTGGAGGATTGAACCCAAGGCCTTTTCACACAGAGCTGCATCCTTGCCTCTCTTCAATTCCTTTTTTTTTTATTTTAATTTTGAGATAGGACCTTGCCAAGTTGCTAAGTGGCTCAAGCAGAGTTTTGATTTGCAACCCTCTGGCCATGGCTTCCCAGAGTACTGGAGTTATCAGTGTTTCCCACCACACCACATTCAAGTGCAGGACTTGATTCTTGCCCTCCCAAAGATGAAGGGATGGGATGGCTTCCCTGAAAAGTGACACCTTGTGGGGTCATCGGGTGGGACTTCACACTGCCCACCACCTGCTTTCTGGAGAGGGCAGCAGCTGAGTGGAGCGCAGGGCCCTAACATAGAGCGTGGGAGGAGAAACAGCAGCTGCCGCCGCGGGAGGGGTGCCAGGCAGCCTCCTCAAGTCACTGGCTAGGACTGATTTTTTCCACAGCTGGCAGCAGCCATGCACCAGTGCCCTCTTTTCTTACCTGTCTCGTCATGTTCTTCTTGCCAGAATCACAAGACCTCTAGTACCAGCAGAAGTAATTAAAAATAAACCCAGAGACAATGAACCATCTCGGCTCTCCCTTCAGCAGCAAGGAGGGGCCGCGTGAGCTCACGCCGTAGTGACTGGAAATGCCTTTCCTTGTCACACCGTTGACTGACCACAAGAAATGAATGTTCCCGCTATTTTCCTGAGACAGCTTTAGGATTTATCGCCATTGGGGAAAAAAAAAAATAAAAAAATAAAGCAATGACACGAACTTTCACAAAACTTCTAGACCAAAAATAGGACTTTAGTCAGGGAGAAAGAAATTGTGGGTGGACAGGAAGACAGAGAAATGTGCCTGGTCAGCTGAACCCTGAAACAGAACAGCAGGAAGGGCAGAATCCTGGAACACTCACAGGAAGTAGCTCCAGGCTCCTTATCTGTCCCTCTGTCCAGCCCACTGGAATCTGTGAGGAAGAGATCTGCCAGCCAGAAGAGCTACTTTCTGCCGGCCCTGTGTGTCTCCCCCACCACCCATGGTGCAGTCCCTATGCTCCCTAGGCACCAGGCCCGTCCTCCCTCTGTGGTGTTCACACCCAGCTTCTCTCCACCTTCTGCCACGTGCCCTTCCCATGTGCCCCGGCACCTCAAATGCAGCCCTCTCAGGGGCTTCCTTGGTCATCGTGCCTACAGGGTGCAGGGTGAGCAGCTACGGTTCCACCTACCCATTGTCTGAGACCCAGGCTTCTCCTGCTCAGAAGATTTTATATATCTTACTAATCTCTTGCTCCCTGCCCTTTTTCCAGGCTTGTCACTTGGGAACTTTAGCTGAGCTTTGAGGTCTCTCTAGCAGTGTCACACACCTGCTCCACGGTCCTGGGCTTGCTACAGTGCGCTGGACCCGTGGACTCCCTGATAAATCTTTTTGCATGAAATAATCTCACGAGCCCCACTACTATCTATTTTGCTTCCCAACTGCCCCCTCCACTTTCCTGCCTCCATATTAATTTGGTTCTCTGTTATGTTTGTGGTTTAGATACTCCTGTATGCACACACTTCACACACACACACACACACACACACACTTATAAGCAGCTCCATCTTAACCCTTTCCCAAGTGGTCTACAGTCTCAGACAAATCCCTCTTCCTCTCAACCTGCTGAAAGGAAGGCATAAAAAAAAAAAAAAAAAAAAAAAAAAAAAAAAAAAAAAAAAAAAAAAAAAAAAAAAAAAAAAAAAAAAAAAAAAATTGCTCTTTGAAAGTATTTGAAAGTCAGTCGGGATCCAAAATTGCTTGAGGGCATTAAAGGATTAGGATTTTAATAGGATAATCCCTGACTCAGCTCAGCCGCTGTGCTGCCAGGGAATGGCACAGGCCTCCTAGAAAGAGGGGGAAGGTGATTCCTAGGCTTCGCAAAGCCGGCTGGGAGGCTCTGAGGAAGAGCCAGACTGTGCAGCACCCTGTTGCCCTGTCGGCCCACAAGGCTGCTCCCAGGCTGCTCCTTCTGCTTGTGCTGAGGAAGGGTGGATGCCTGGATGTCTGGAGTCCAGGAGACCTGGGGGCACCACCCTCAAGTTCAGTGATTCCCAACCGGGGTTACTAATCTGTTTCACAGTTATGTCCCCCAAGCAGCCTATGGGCGAGCACTTCTTGTTATTCTAGAGCCAAGGCCTGTTCTTAGTCCCTGCTTGCAGTCTCCATCAGGCCAACCAGGGATCCTCCTAGAACATGGAACTCCAACCCCTACTCTAAGGACCCCAAAGCTGCCATCCCTGCCGCTGCTCTTGAGATAATGGTGAATGCACACATAACTCGAGTGGCATCCACCCTTGAAGGGTCCTTATTGTTTTGAAGGGGAAAGATGTTACGGTCACACTGAGACAACATCATCCCGAGGTGCTCAACTAATCTCTCTTCCGAGAGATTAGAGCCCTGACCATCTGCAGACCGCCTGTCCTTGGGGGCAGGGAGATTAAGTAAATGGACTGGACTTTTTGTCCCGGTAACAACGTGCACAACAGAGTGCACTGTCAAGAGTTCTGCTTGGGGGCCTGGCAGGATGGCTCAGTGGTCTAAAGCGCCTGCTTGGGAAAGCTTGGGCGACTTTAGCGACCTTGGTTCGATCCCTAGCACCACATGCTGCGCCAGCCCTACCCTCAGGGCAAGGTGAGCTGGCCATAAAAATGAGTGAATAAACAAACAAAGGTTCTGAAACAAGAAAAAAAAAAATAAATAAAATAAAAAATTCTTAAAAAAAAAAAAAAAAAAGAGTTCTGCTTATGTTCACGAGCTCAGCATTTGACTACAGGGGACAATCTGATCAGTTCCCTTAAACATTCATTATGGAACCCGGAATGCAGTCAATAGTCTCTCAGCACCTCCGATTCCTCCGCTGAAAAAGGGAGAAGTGATAGTTCGCATCCCTGTGGTTTCTCTGACAACTGAACACACATGGAACAACCAGAGTAGTGCTGGACACTGAGCATTCTGCAAAGTCAGCTTTCTCTAGCTTTGTTTTATAGATGTAGGGTAGAAAAACATCAGCCAAGACATCTTACTGAAAGAAACTTAGGGGGTTCCCCTTCTGTCCCTCTCTTCCACATGAGCTTTCCTTCCCTCAATAAATATACCCTGTTCATTTTTTTTTTTTTTAAAAAGGAAGAAAGGAAAGAAAGAGACTTAGGTTGCGTAGAATGGGAAGGAAATAGAACACTCTAATACTGCTTCTGTTGCTCATCACAGAGCTACGTGCAGGACAGAGGGAATAGTAATGTCCAGGAGATGCACGGGGAGGGGTTAGTACGGATACAGAAGAATGCCATCTTCCTGTGCTATCTCCACTGAAGTAAGTCAATATGTGATCTGTTATTTGACAGTTACAGCCCACATTGCAGTGCTAAAATGTAAAATGAAGAAAACCAAAATTTATGAATTGATAAGTAGTTCAGTGTTGCCCCAGAGTTGAACAGAAATTACAGAGATTCCATCCTGTTTGTATTCAGGAGGGTTGCAGATGGTTTATATTTCACTAAAACCCATATGTTGAAGCTCCAGCCTACGACATGACAGTATTTAGGAGTTGGGGACCTTAGGAAATGACGAGGATTAGCTGAGGCCACAGAGGTGAAGCTGCTTTCTCATTCTCTCCCTCAGGTAAGGATACAAGAAGTTCACGGTCTGCAGAGGGAGGGAACCCTCAGCAGAGCCCTGTATGTTAGGCTGATCTCAAACTCCAGCCTCTAGAACTATGGGACATGAGTTTCTCTTTGCAAGAAGCTACCCAGTCTATGGTTTTCTTTCTAGCAGACGGAGTCAGGGAATCTCTGGTTTCTTGAATCTTCTTGCAAAGAAAGGATTTGATGTTCCTTGTTCCTCCAGCGACCTAAAAGCTGTGACATCCTGCCATGCTACTACCAAGACCAAGCTCAAGGGGAAGCTTTATAATATTCAAGAGGATCCCATATGGCAGGTCTTGGGTCTATAACTGACAGCTCACTCTGATCTTGAACAACCCCACCAGTGAGCGCAGCGGGTACCCTGACAATGGCCCTGACACAGACTCACCCAGGTGGGAGAGAGGACGGGGAGTGACGCATCACAGGAAACCAGCAAGGGTCGCTAAGCAACTCAGAGGCCCAACAGTGAGGAAACTATTTCCCACCAACTCTGCCCTTGCCGTTTCCCTGCGACTAATGTGTTTGTTCACACAGAAAAGATGGCCAGGGAGGCAGCAATCGTTACTGCCATTCACTGTGGAATTCAACTAGAACACAAAACGCAGGTTATCCAGTGACTTTCAGTAGTACACAGACGCTAGAAATTGATTCAAAGATTACTTCTCATCGGCAGTTTGCATATGCTTACAGAGCCACACAGTAAATATTTCATGCCTTGTGGGTCAGGGAGTCTGCCACAACCCCTCAGTCCTGTTCTCAGCCACAGAAAATATGGAAGCGAATGGGGGTATATAGGTGAAAACAACCAACACTATTTATGGACCCTGTAATTTGAATTGTTTAAAAAAATTAAATTTATGGGTACTGTACATGATATATCCTGGTTCCTGTTTTTTCCTCTATTCTCAGTCCTTCCTTTCAAATCCCAGATTCCCTCCCTGTTCATAAAGCTCAGTTTTTATTTTATCCTTCTTTTCTCATTTTCTTGTGTCATGAAATACTCTCTTTTCACATTTAAAATGATGCAACTCCTTCATAGTCTGTGGGCTGCAGGAGTAGGCAACGGGCCACATCTGGTTCCGGCCTTTCGGCCAGCCCCTTCCTGCGCTCACACAGCTCCTCACAGCTCTGGCTGTCCAGCCAGGGCGCCTCTATGTGGTACACATTGCAGGAAGGTAACGGGCAGTGATAAATAACTCCGCTGCTTCCTTCTTTTGAACTTAGAAGACCCACCATAGAATGGCAGGAATAGGCCTTTTTGTAAGTTTAGTATATGCAGCTCTAGTCTGTAGCCAGGGGAAGAACAAGCACTCTTCCTGAGGAGGCATTCCTATTTTATTCCACATGTGTAAGAACTATATTTAAGCCACTAACCAATGGATAGCAAGCAAAAGGAAATAGCAGGCCATCACAGAGTAAAGGGCTCCTCACTCTCGCGCTGAGAAATTAAATGCTGGCCTCAGAGCATCACAGAGACAATCACAGTGCCGCCTTTAGAACCTCACAGGTAGGCCACCAGCAATGCATTCCTCCTCCAGCTTGGCCTGTAACATTTTAGGGAAGCAGTTACCTGGAGCCAGGCATTGGTAAGGTACTAAAATGCTTTATTCAAAATGTAATCTTTTATATATTTATACATTTGGTACAGGGTCTCCCTACACAGCTAGGGCTCAGAGTGATCCTCTTGGTTCAGCCACCCTAGCTCTCAGATCACAAGCAAACCCCATGACACCTGGCTTCAGCAGCCAGCATGGTTTGCCTGGCGTTCTGGACCTGGCATGACACATGGTGCTGGGGATTGAACCTGGGTCCTTGAGCTTGCCAAGTAGCTACTTAAATGACACTCTAAGCAGTCTTTGGGCCTGTTCCCCTGCTTCTTTCTGCTTTCCTTTTCTTAGAACCCAAAAAAGCCCAAAAGGAAGTACAGGCTTCTAAAATAAAGATGGACTGAGTGAGGTGCTGAAGAATTAGACACCTCAAGGAGAGAGAAGTGAGGTGCCCTTGCCAATCTGCCACCTGAATAGAGAGCTTTGTTAGTGACAGCACAGAGAGAAGAACCATCACATGGTCAACCTGAGGAATCACAAGAAATAATAAATAGTTATTTAAAGTTAATAGAGTTGAGAATGGTCTATAGCATTGCAAGAAAAGTAATTTCCTTTTTTTTTTTTTTTTTGGTGGGACTGGGGTTCAAACTCACGACCTTGCACTTGCCAGGCAGGCACTTTTGCCACGGAGCTATCTCCCCAGCCCCTAGTAATTTCCTTTTCATTCTTCTTAGACCTATTAGTTTTCATTGCTGCATAACATATCTAAAATACAGGGCTTCAAAGAAACATGCATTAATTATCTCAGTTTCCATGGGTGAGGAGTCTGGGCTCAGTCTAACTAGGTCATCTGCTTGTGGCTTTTTAAGGCTGCAGTCAAGAAGCTGGCTGGGCTGTTGCATCTAGAAAGAGGTCAGTCTGGGGAGGAATCCCCTTGGAAACTCATGCAAAGAACTGGAAGAAGTCACTCCCTGTGGCTGTAAGATTGAGGGATGAGGTTTTTTAGGCTGGTGACTGGAGGTCCTGCAGGCTGCCTCTAATTCCTGGCCACTTGGACTTCTCCAAACACATGTCCACTGCATCACACCAGCAAGGAGAGACTTCTGTCCTCAGGGAGGGCCCAACCCCTTTCAATAGCTTTTAACTGAATAAGGCCTATTCAGGATAATATCTCTTTTAAGAAATTTTAAATTTTTTTATTACTTTTAATAAGAAATTGCAATGTGACAGTTTCAAAACACGTTAGTAATACATTCCCAACAACTGCTACAAAGCATATTGTTGTCCTCATTTTACTTATACAGAGCACAGGGTATAGACATGACAAATTTTCTAACGGTTATTAGTACAATAGATTTCTTCTCGTTGACCTAAGAGAAGGTAGTTGTATACATACTCAAATGTTCCATAACTGCAGTGGGTTACTGGCAAAATCGGCAATGTTGGAAGCTGTTCATTAGAGCCTTTTACAGCTCAGCATACTAAACTACCTTTATGCTTCATGTGTCATTTTTAAATTTTTCTGCTGGGTAGTTAAGAGCAAGTTAAAGCAAGACCTGTATAACAAAACATGTAGTTTTTGTATCTCCCAAGCTCAGTCAAGTCCCTTCAGGATTTACTTTGGAACCATGTATAGTGCTTTGTAGAACTGTTGTCAGTGTCAGCCATCTGGATGAGTCATGGCCATCTCAGTCAGTCATGTGAGCTGAGAGGAAATGATGGGGAGTGATGAGGACCAGAGCCACATAAAACGGTCATTGCCTATCTAGGACAGCAGTTTCTCAGCCACTGCTAGCCTCTGTTATGCTTATATCTAGATGTCTCCCCAAAGCCTCATGGGTTCATAGGTGGATGTGGCTGCATAATCCTGGACTATGGGTGTGTGATAATTCAGTTATTCAGCATGGGTGAATCTGGTATGGATAAAGAGAAAGCAGGGCCACACCGGGGGCGAGTAGCACCAACCAATAGGCTTATAGCTTGAATGGAATAAAAAGGGAAAGGAAGGCTGACTGCTTCCTGTTTCCTGTCACACACTATGGGCTGCTGCTCCTCTGCCATGCTGATCTGCCTTGGAGCCAGCGGACTATGGGCTGAAACCTCTATGAACACCCTTTCCTCCTTTATCTTGTGTCAGGTATTTTGTTCCAGCAATGAGATAGTAACAAAGACAGATGGTCAGCATCCCTTCACCCCACACATTGACCTACCAAGAACTGACCTATACCTGTCCCTGAAGACCATCACCCAAAACACTATTAATACTTAAAAGTAGAGTGAATTCCATCATATTCAAGAGTTGAATTCCTAACTCAGCTTATGGTGGGTCACATTTATTTCTACATAGCATTTGGATAGATGCTTTGTCAGGTGTTCACTTTCTCTTAGAAAGTCCAGCAAGCACATTTTCCCTCCAGCTCCAGAGGTGATAGATGTGTTCAAGGCTAAATACCAGAAAAGGGAACTGACATCCCCTTGTGGACTGTGTTGTATGAAGGTATGCAGCTTGAATCATCAGACTCACATGGTAGGGAGAGGTCTTGTGTTATCAGGCTGATCAAAAATGACTACAGGGATAGGGAAATAGCACATCTTATGTTACCACAAAGTAAGTACTTCTTGCTGGACATGGCAAAAGGGCACAGTTGTGATTTGTTTCCTGTTACCTTTTTGACAAGCTTATATGCTTCATTCAATTCTTATAAATTGAATACACAAAATAGAAACAGTAGGGCAGGCCTGCATGAACTGTCATAAGAAGCTATAGCTACCAGTGGTATGTTGGAAAATAGCACTGAGAGAAGAGAGAACACTCTGTGTAGGAATGTGGTTCAAGGAGGAATCACAGACCCATGACTCATTAAAAAAGGGTTGTAACCCCCTCAGCCCCCACCAGCTGACTTCACCATTCTTCACTATTTTTATTTATTTAATTTTCTGTGGTCAACTCAGCCCACCATGGGGCGGGGCTGGCAAGGCATGGGGTGCCAGGGATCGAACCATGGTCCCTGTGTGCTAACCTAAGCAGGCACTTTAGTCTGCTGAGCTATCTTGCCCACCCTACTTCACCATTCTCCAAAGTTTGGCATCACCAAGCAACTCTACTCCAAGGAAAATAAAAACAAAGAGAAGTGCTACCTGATATTGAAAAAGTATATTTTACAATAAGATTTCCACAGAACACACTTAACAAGTCTCTATGGTTCTGTTCTCTTCTATACAAAAAAAAAAAAAAAAAAAAAAAAATCAGCTTGAAAACAAGGAAAGCCATAGTATTTGATTTTGGTCAACGAAAACACATAAGGCTGAGTAACCATAGGTCATTATAAGATTAAGTCTACATAGGACACTTATCTGCAGATGATCTGGAAGTCCTGATAGTCTCCACCATGCACATGATGCCAGTACCAACTTACTTACCTTTCGGTCGGGCCAATTGTGTTTTGCAAAGATGGCATCATAGGTGTCCACTGCCCCATCAGTTATGAGCATGAGTGCCTGGCTGCAGATGCTTCCTTGTCCCGTATGGTTAAACTGTGGTAAGCAAACATTTGAGACAATGCACATCAGAGAGTTCTGTGTACACACCCTCAAGACATCAGGGCACTAGGTATCAGACTTGGGAAGCCTCTCAAAGCAGTCATTGTGCATGCCTTATAGGGTAGGATTTCTGCATGGGCTACTGGACCTGCTTTGGCCAATGAGAACTAATTGCAGACCCATGCAAGTTATCTTGAAGTATGGACTGAATTTATATTAACAAGGCCAAAAGCATTGCCACGAGCATCAATTAGAGGCCACAATGTGAGCAGCAGGGTATCTGAAAGGCAACAGCAGCTTCAACACCCAAGGGACTCTGCTCTGTAGGTCTGATGAGTACAGTATACACCAAACAATGAAATTAGGGAAGCTTTGAACAAACGGGGAATAGATTCAGGAGTACACAATTCAGACACTTCATCTCTTTCTTTAAGCATGTCATCTAAGCACACATTATCTAAATGTCAGATTTCATAGTAGTTTATTGATAGTAGGAGCATCATGCTGAAATCCCAAAACTGTACTTGCTCATGTGCAAATCTCTAAACTTCCTCACCATGTGGCTTTGTAGCATGTTTTTAAAAATCCCAACCTTTATGAGTAGTACCTAAAATGACTAAGTATAGTTGCCAGAGACGTGTGTCTTTCCTTTGCATCTGAGATGAAAATCTCCTCTTATGGATGCTACTAATGGTGCAATTCAAGGTAGCACAGTGGCCTTTGAAACTCCTACAACTGGATGAGTGTGGAAGCATGGGAAATATATACAAAGCACGTAGCATTAGTAGTGAGTCCTCTTTCCACTGTAATCTTCAAAGTTTACTCTAAAATTATTTGCTAAGTGCCTACATAGTGCTGAGGATGAATCACTGAAACACCTTTCCTCCCTGTAGCCTTGCATTCTTTTGGGAAAGGCATGCAAACACAAAATAAATAGCAAACTATGTTTACATTTGAGAATGGTGATGCTAAGGGGAAAAGAGAAATCAGATCACCAATGGGAAGGAAATTATTTTAGGAAAAAAAAAAAAACATAGTCAGGGAAGATAGTACTGAGCATATAATATCTGAACAATTCCTGATGATGAAGATGATAAAGGGGAAGGGTATTTCTGAGAGGTCAAACACTTAAATGTGGAAGCAGTAAGTGACAGTATCCTTGACATATTCGATCTCTGGCTATGACACTGGGCAAGGATGGAAACTATTCTTGGACTTGCTGGATAACCACTGGTAAGCCAGAGAATAAACAAAGCATTGAAGCATTTCTTCTTGTTATGTTTTATTGCTTTGTTTTTGCTTTTAGAGATAGGGTCTTACTTGGTAGATCAGCTGGCCTTGAACTCACTATGTAGCCGAGATTAGTCTTGAACTTATAGCACTCTCCTGTCTCAGCCTCCTGAGTGATGACACTACAGTTGCACAACAGCACGCCCAACTAACACATCCGAGGTATCAGTGTCCTCCCTTCATGTACTGAGAAGTCTAGTGTACAGTCTGTCTAAAATAACTAGATGGATGGATGGATGGATAGATGGATGGATGGACGGATGGATGGATAGAATCACCTTGCAGCCATATGAGGACAGAGAAAAGTCAATTCACAATTTGCACAGGGTATCATGTTGTGGAAAGCTCTGTATCTGTTCTGTCCTAACGCCATGGCTATGTGACTATTTTCCTTTCTGAACATTAACTTCTGAAAAAAAAAAAAAAGATCCTCATACAGTTGTTACCACTCAGGTTAAATGTTTATAGTATTCTGAGATACAAGCTGGAACTTACTTAATTGTTACTAGACTCTGAGGTAGCTATAATCCTCGTCCCCATTTTCTAGGTAGGGAGGCTGGGGAAGAGAGAGTTTAGTTAACCTGTCTCAGGTCACACAGCTACTATATGACACATCTGGTATCTGAATATCAGCCAAAGAATCCTAACATCTACTCAGCTATTTCTATAGCTTTGAGTAAGGAGATGACAGTCCTTGAGCAGGCGGGGACTGCTAGGGTTTGAGTATCCTTTAAGTATATCCCCAAGGATTCCTGTGTGGGAGGTTTAAGTGGCAAAGCCTTAAGAGGGCGCCAGGTGGGAGGTTCTTAGGTCCCTGAGGGTGTGAGCCTCAGAAAGAGTAGAGAGGTTCTGGAGAGAAGAAGTGATAAGAGGGAGCATGACCGCTAGTCTCTGGCTGTTTCAAGATAAGTGCTCTCTCTTGCTCTTGACCAACTTCTGCCATGATGTCATCATCAACCTTAGGAGCAGGCAAACTAATCAGGCTATTTGATCTTGTCCTTTCAGCCTCCAAAACTGTGAGCTATGCAGACCTCTTTTCCTCCTACAGTGGACCTATCTCAGCCATTTCATTAAGACTCATGAAAACCAAACAGTAACACACTGTTATTAGCACTTCACAAGTCTTAATTAATTTCCTTCTCTTGGAACTTTCTCCCTCTGACCTCACCTATGTCCCTGGGAGTGAGTAATCTTTAAATTCTGTGTCCCAGGCACATGCCTCTGGCAGCCACTCTTCCAACTCAGGACTGTTACATGCTTTTGAGTTAGTAGGACATACGGCCTATGATACTATGGCTTTAGCTGACAGGAAGCCACAGCAGCACCTATCAGAGCTGTCCACACATGATGGCTATTGTCACTACCATCACTACTCACTGCTACAGAAAATTCTTGTTCAGGAAGACAAAAGCACAAATAGCTGTATTTCTTATTCTAGAAACACCCTGAAAAGCCTCTCTGCTCTTTAGCAAAAAAGTAAAAACGACAGTTTATATTCAAAGACTCTTTATACCCCTAGCCTTAAATCTTTCCCTACGGCGGCCACTAAGCCTCAACTGAAACACTGCAAGTCGAAATGGATCCTAAACCAGTTCCTTCCTCTCTTCCACATGGAAACGCTCACCTTCAGCCATATTCAAAGTCTCACTGAGCACCCCAGCTGTGCCATTTCCACCCTGTCACGACATGAAGACTCCTAGGGGGTGCATTCCATTCCTTGCTCTGATAAGAAGAAGCCCTGTAGCCTGTTCTCAAGTTGTTCTGGAAGAATCTGGTAACCACACAGCTTTCAGAGTGTGGAATAAGCCCACGGCAAGCCACTGAATAATAGTGATCTGAGATTCAAGTCACAGATGCTTCGGAAAATGAAAGTCAGGCTGCCCTTGGGCTGTTGTGCACGCAACTCATTTGAAAACATCCTAAAAAATTTTGCCAAACAGAAGATAAGAAAGAGGGGGAAATGACGATATCTGAATAATGTAGACTGGAAGAAGGGGCCACCAGGAGCTATGTATTTAGGAACATTACGTTTTTCTCTGGGTGGATCTAGGGTATTCTCTGCTGCAATCTGCAGTTGGAGAATTTTGAAGAATGCAATTAAATTCAAACGCTTTGATGGGTAATATCTCTTTGCTTCCTATTTGTCTGGACCTTTTTTTTTATTGAATAGCAAGAGTGATGAAAGTGTTTTTCCATAATAATAACAATGACAAGGGCCTGGTGATGAACTACAATTAGCTCAGTGATTCATCAGTTAGCAGCAAAAATTTCAATGTATCCTGACATTTAGAGCATTTGGTTGTGATTAACAGTCTTTGAAATGTCACCGAATTTTATTTAATTGGCTAAGAAAAATTTTTAAAAGGTAATCACTGCGAAGATCACATTCATCGCCAAAAAAGATAATTGCAGCTGTCACATGACAAGGTAGATGCTAACTACTGCAGCACACTGTGTGTTCTTACAAAATCTAACAACTGCCTAGAGATCAATAGCTAGAAGGGGCTTAGAAGGTGACTTGAAAGCTCCGTTCAGAGAGATTGGTATCAAGAAGCCCAAGCCTACAAGTTATCTAACCAAGTACCAAATCTAAGATGCAGTAACTGTTAAGACAGCGTTGGCTCTGTTTGATTATGATAACCTCTGAATCGTTCTAAGTTCTAGCCACAATCACAATCTCAATTGTGTGTGTTTTTGTGTATGTGGGAAGGGGTATGTGGGTGTGGGTGTGGGTGCATGCATGCACATGTATGTGTCTGAGGAGCAGCTTTTTTTATTTGATATTAGCTTCTGGAGGCAGACATGATACACTGGAGAGAATTATACCACTTAAAGGTCATATTGATAAAGTGGAAAACAGGTTAAGTTCCATTTTCACAGGAGGTTAGCATGTCTGTTTGTAAAAGAACTTTGCTATTTAAAAAGCCAATGACCAAAGATGGGATGGAAATGTTTCTCTCTTATAGGATAAATGTGTACTCAGAAGGATTTTTTGCCAACTGCCACCTGATTTCAGGCAGTGATATTTTATAAGCTTTACTAGTGCTTGCTGTCTGGGGTTTATGCACCTGGATTCTGAATGGGCCAGACCCCACACGTCGTTCCATAGCTGAAGCGAGGCTGAAGAGGTATCCAAAAGGATACAAGAAAAGTCCACCCATGCTGCCAGTTTCTCTGGGTCTCAGTAATCTTTGTAGGAGTGTGAAAATCTATCTGGGAGGATATAGTGATATCATCATCAAAAGTGTGCTTGGTGAGCTGCGACTTTGCAAGATGTCAACGCTGAGTTGATGACATGATGAAAAGCATTTCTAGACCAGTAATCTGAAGCCCCGGTAGAAGGAGACTGTTAAAAGATTTGTTCACTCCTTTTCTTCTGAAGGCCTTTAATATGTGCAGGGGCACTGTGAGTTTTAATGAGATGGAAGTGTTTCCCCCCCACCATGCTCATCAGTCCTATTCTGCAGACCCTGGCAGACCAGTATTCACCGGGTACGTCCCTGGCTCAAGAATGTTGGAAGCAAAATTGATGAGTGGCAGGAATGGGCAGAAGAGAGTTCCCAGGGAAAGGAAAAGCTTTCTGGAGGGGACAGATAGGGCCGCAGATGTTCCTGATTGTGTATGCAGGGAATAGAACCAGGGCCTTCAAGCAGAGCTGTGTTGAGATTGGACCAGTCAAGGCTACCGAGGGTCCCAAAAATTTTGGAGATGGCACTTCCTGTCCCACCTCCAGCACCGCACCAATGAGCAGGCATCATTTCATCACTCCATTTTGAGTTCCTAAAGGAACGATCCCCCAAGATTCTGTCCCATGCACACAACTGCATTGGGCCCACCCCCAAAAGCTCCACGCTTGTAACATCCTATTGAATTTCTCTGAAAACTCTTCATAGCTTATAAACAACAAAGAGCCCTGCATTTTGCACTGGGTCTCATAGTTTCTGGAGCCAGTGATGGTCTATGCCTCTCTCTTTCTACATGTAGGGAAAATAAAAGTGAAACTGAAATTCATTTTTCTCCAGGTCACAAAGCCAACGGTAGAAGATCAGCCTCTCATCCCAACCATCCCAACTCCAGAAGTCAGCCACAGTCTTCAGCAACACAATAATCTTCTACCTCTCATTCCTCCAGAATTGAAGCCAGTAAGCAGAAAAATCAAGACAAAGATACTGAAGCTCCAAGTGGACTCCCCTTGCTTAGGTCACTAGTTTTCTGAGATTTAAAAAATAAATAAACAAAAAGAGCAAAACGAGGTATGGTAATGCACATCTGTAATCCCAGCACTCAAGGAGACTGAGGCAGGAGGATCATAATGTCAAGTCTGCCATGGGCAAATCAGTGATTTTGTGAATGGAATTGTTTGAGAATAAGGACTAACCGATGTATCTCACAGTAAATATCATTGGCCCAACACCTAGTCCAAAGGAAAGCATATTTGCTAATTCAATAAGTCTTTCAACATTACCACTTAGAAAATGTCTGTTGAGATTCAAACCTCGAAGTGCTAGAAGCTTTCAAAGGAAGCTCTGCCTTCCTTTCAAACCACAAGTTAAGAAGCAGCCTAACCCTCTTCCCTAGTCTTTCACCCAGATGTCCTGTCCAAAACATAGCCTCTTGTCTATGTGCTGGTCACTTGTGGCCAGCAGTCCCTTCTAGGGAAGCATGAGAGAGCAGCTTGGGTTTATATGGAGGCAACAGCCTTGACAACTTCCTTTTTTCCTTTCCCATTTTCCTCTGCAGTCAAGACCCCAGCTTAGGAGCAAGTTCAGACAGTCTTGTTCATGCCAATATGTTATTGATTTGAAAAGTACTCTAGATAGTAGAGATCACCCTTGGCTTGAGAGGTCCAAGAAGCTGAGCAGGAAAATGCAAGTTTGGGAGTCAGGTGTAAATGCCCAACTTTTAACAAACACAAGCCATGCTGTGTGCAGAGAGTGAGTTCCACCTGACCCAGCATGTCCTATGGACAGATCACAGCCTGCCCTCCAGAGCTGACTAGCTGCAAGTTAGACTGGAGACCTTCACGTCCTCCTCCAGCTTCTGCTCAACAATGCCTGTCACAGGTACCACTGTGCTCTGTGCCTCTTTCCTCTCAGACCACCCCAGGGCTGACAACAATACTGATCCATACATTTTCTAACAATCCCACCTACTCTCCTGGGAATGAGAAAGGCAAATGGAAGCGGAGCTTACGTCGCTGAGAATGCTGAAGGCCTCATTCAGAGCTATATCCAGCATTCCGATTCCTTTGGCCAAAAGCTTGTCCAGATGCTCCCTAAAGTGCTGTAACAAGAAGGCAGAAAATCCATTAGTGTCCATCCTGTCGCATGAAAAGCCAGCCCCACGCAAGTCCCTGCTTCAGCAAGGTCCATGATACTCAGAAACAGAGGGCCAGGGATTAGCTTTTCCTTCTACACTCAAAACACCGATATCTCATTTGATATAAAATTAACCTTTTATTTTCAGGTTCTAGCTTTGATAATGGCCTAAGAGACAAATTAGATATATTAAAAAGTACTTAACTATCTAAAAATTCCTGTTTCCCTCTCTAGTTTCGTCTCCTGGAGCTTCTCCCATCCTCCACCCCTGCTCTCCCAGTCTTGACCATTTTCACATCCCTCCCCTGCCCCTCTTCCACAAGGAATTCACTCTCAAACCATCCTGTGGCTCCCCACCACCTATCTTCCACCTACTTCCGGGGACTCAGAATGAGCATGACCCTCCTCCCTATGAAGGAGGTCTTCCCAGAATGGTCACCTCCTACAGTTGTGACCCTATGCCCAGATCCATGTGCAACTGTCTCGTTAAATTGCCCCTGCCAGACAGTGTGATGCTCCATAAGGCAGGGTATTACTCTGTCTTCCAGTCTATTACATAGCTGCTACACACAAAAGGTATTTAATAGATATGTCTAATGAGCAAAGGCAACAGTCTACAACTTGAAAACTAATTACAGCAAGAGAGAGACAGGCAGAAATCTAGAAGAGAGTCCAGTACAGATGTGGAAAAGAACTTCCTTGAGATTAGCCCTGAATCCCTCTGGCTATACTGGTACAAAAGCCCAGGCTCAGCTGGTGCAGGAAGGGCATAAAGGAAAGAAGTGCAAACCCCACACAGGGCACGGTATCTGATGAAGCATCCAACGCCCAACTTGTAGAGGCTCTGCCCTTCCACCACCCCCTGGGCCAAATCACTCTGGCCTGGCTCTGCCTTTCCAAGTTCCTCTAGTCATTGGCTAATACTTCTATCAACCATGCTTAATGGTGCTCAGCCACACTGGTGAGCACAGGATAGCTTTATTTTTTTTTTAATTTATTTTAACAGCAATGCAATTCCACTGAATTTTTCTTTTAACCCACATGTAGCTACTTATTATGTGGCCCTTCAGACCATGGTTGTTTTTATTGTTGTGGGCTTAGAATCAGAAGGGACAGCATGGCATGGAGTTCCTGTCAACTCAGTCTCACAGCAAGGCCAGTTGATTTTATCCCCTCTTAGTACAAATCCAGTCCATACACCAGGCGGAAAAACGTCTTTGCAAATTTCAAGCTTCCGAAACAGACGTGGGATTCTCCCTGTTTCTCTTTCCTCTTCTCTATGCCCAAATTCCATCCCCACACAGATCCCCACCCACATCAACAGCCTGGTTACTCCAGCTGCACTTAGCTTTAGCCCAGCTCTTCTAAGCAAAACCAGGTCTTGCCTACCAGGGAACCCCCCCCCCCATGTCCATGAAGAGCTGCTCTATTTAGTATTACAGCTATGAGCCACCATGAGAGCCATTTATTATAGCCATTTCATTATAATAAATATTATATTTTTGGTCCTCAATAGCACTAGCCATACTTCAGTTGCTTAGTAACATACGGTTAGGGTTACTACACAGGACACGGCTGACAGTCGAACATCTCTATCACAATAGAATGTTCTATGGACCACTGTAGACCAAAGACACTAGTGTTAAACTAGACGTTTCTCCCAAGACTTCCAGTCAATATTGGCTCAGCAGACTAAAATGCCTACTTAAGCAGAGCACAGTGGCTGGGGTTCTATCCCCAGCGTGCCATGCTAGCCCTGCCTCTGGGACATGCTGAGACAGTGATCGAAACTGGGCGTGGTGACCCACCCCTCCTGAAGACAGGAGTATCACTCTGAGTCCCATCTATGTAGCAAGACCCCATAACCCTCTAGACCCTATCCTAAGTATATTTTAAAAGAAGAAGAAGAAAGCCTAAGGCCTGAACAAAGTGGACATATACCATTTTTGCCTGTGTAGCACTATTCCTGCTCTTCTGACGTTTATCCTCTCTCCGTACCCCAAAATTTACAAGGGTTGGATGAAGCTAGCCAGTCCCTCCTCCTCTCCGCCATCTCAAGGAACAGGTCCACCAGCAGGTTTGTCCAATCTGCGAATTCCCTCTGAGCTTTCCTACCAGCACAGCCAGGTGCCACACAGCAGGTGGCTTTTCTCTGCTGCATCCTTCCACCATGCTTCTGCCTTGCAGCCAGGTTACCATGGACCGAATATCTGATCCAAAACCAAACTAGACCTCTCCTCCTTTTAGTGGTGGGTGGCAGGCATGGTGTCCTAGCAACGCAGAAAGTGATGGGTACAGCCCCACCTCACTGCAGATTTCTTTTCTCTGCCCCCAGGGGTAGCTGCTGTGAGACCAGAAAGGATTCTGCAGTGCATTTATAGACACTGTCATTATAACCATAGATAAGTCCCTAGTGTGCAGACTCCATACATTTTGAAGGGAAATAAAACTGAAGGAGAAGGCAGGAGACAGAGTTCTACTCTGACCTACATCATTTACCAGCTGAGGCTCCATGGCAAGTGGCTTTAGCGCATACACCTCAGTTTACGCATGTGATGCTAATGACAGTCCTTGAGTGGGAGTGGGACAGTGTGGACAGGGGAGCTCAGGGAAGCTGGCGACGCTTCACCCCCATTCCCAGCTCTCAGCCAGAGCAGAGCAAGGCATTTGCCTGCTCCATGGGCCTTCACTTCCCTTTTAACAAATGCACAGGGCTTCTGGGTAGGAAAATAAGTCTCATGAGAGCACTGGGGTGCAAGAGAAAATGCGAAGGTATTTTGATGCCACAGATACCCAAGAAAAGACTGTTCTCTACTCCATATAGCAGAACAGGAAAGACAGGCAAGAGCAAACTGAGACGTCAGCCCAATGAGGGTGAGCATCCCTGAGCCGGCTGCAGGATGTATTTAGAGCCCTATTACACACCTGTGCTGATGATTTTCTGATGCAGAAATCAGTTTGATGATACTAGATTCTAGAGAAGGGTGCCCTGCCCAAAACATTGCCCCTAGGTACCTCCCTTCAGTGTCACTCTCCTACAGCCATGCTCTCTAGCTGCTTCTTAAACTCAGGTCACCTCAGACCTCCTTACATATGCATGTTGTTGGGACAACTCCACCTTCATTAAAAAAAATTGCAGGGCTGGGGCTATAGCTCAGCAGCATAAAACACCTGCTGGGCAAGCACTAGGTCCAGGGTTCAGTCCCTGGTGCCGCAAATAAAAAATTGCAAGGAAGGAAAGGGCCCATGAGGTAGCTCAGCAGTCTACAGTGCCTGCTTGGGCAAGTTTAGGCAAGTGCAGGGACCATGGTTCAATCCCTAGAACCATTTGCTATGCCTGTGGGCTGAACCAGCCAAAAAAAGAAAAAAGGAAGGAAATAACGAAGGAAGGAGCTATTTTCCATACTTAAAAAATTAGAACAAACCTTCCAATCCTTCGTATTTCAAATGTCTTCTATGCCAAATTTATAATGTAATATACTTCAAAAAATAATTCATTTTCCCTTCAAGGGCCCAGTGTCTTAAGTGGATAGAACATGGCTCATTCCCTTGACCCAAGCCCCTGACTTTCCTTAACTACCCAGTGACAGAACAGAAGGCTCAAGACTGCCAGCGCAGGAGCAGTTCAACAACTGGGGGCCGGAAGGTGGCCACTTTTCATTATTTATTTAGATTAAAATAAACTCTTGGAAATGGTGACAGTCACGTTTATGATTAGGCCTCGGTAATAGAAGAGGAGGGTGGCTTTTCATCTTTGCTTTAGGCAACCCGGCAGCATATGCTGCTGCCCAGGAAAAGTTCTCACATGTCCAAGGCAATTAGCTCAGCACAGCGCCTGGAGAGAGCGACTCACACGGGGGGCTTCCCATGCCTGACACCAGCAGGTACCGCCACATTCACTTATCTTTATCAAACAGTAGTCATGTCCAGGCTGGCCAAGGATCCCAGTAAAATAACCTCTGCCTCTATCACCATTTAATTTAGTTGGATCATACTGATAACTTTCTCCGTGACAACAGCACTAATGTCTTTCTGTGCATGTAATTACAATGAATGTCTGAATTATCCCAAATGGGTACAAAGAAGCCCAACAAAGGGCAGAAATCAGGTGATAATTCCCCCCACTGTCCCCAGAACCCCTAAGCCCAGTGGTTATAGCTGGGGAGACAGTAGTAAAAGGGTAGAAAAAGCCACCTATGGGTGACACCTGCCAGGATCACTGCAGTGCTATAAACCTGAATTTCATAGCAGCTGGGTGCAGACGGGGGTTTCAGAAATTACTCCTGAGTCCGCCAGGAGTAGCCAACACTTGCAGGGTAATGGGTAGGCATGTGCAAGGGGTGGGAGAGAGGGAAGAAGGGAGAGGGAGAGAGGGGAGAGAGAGAGAGAGAGAGAGAGAGAAGGAGGGAGGAGAGGAGGGACAAGGGAGGGAGACAGACACACAGAGTTTGTGTGTGTGGTTTTGGGGGCTTGTTTTCTTTTGTTTTGTATTTGCCATTGTTTGGCACCAGGAACTGACCACAGGGCATTCCTATGGAGCTACGTCCCCAACTCTTTTTTATTTCTCACTTTTCAAATATGCTTTTTTTTCTAAGTCAGGCTGGGCTCCAGCTTGCAATCTTCCTGCTTCAACCTCCCAAAGGGCTGGGAAGTCAGGCATCGCTACCATGCCCGGCTCTGTGTGGTCTCTAGCTATTGCTTCACTTGATCCTCCTAAAATCCCTGAGGAAGAGGTACTATTCTATGCCCATTTTACACACAGGACAATGGAGACCCAGTCTGCTGAAGGAATGAAGTGATTTTCCCAACATGAGACTGAGCGGGACTCCAAGTGACAAGCCTCACACCGGATCCTCTGAGCCCGAGCCGCTTCTCAATATGCTCAGGGCTCAGTTTTGATGTCTGTAACACAGCCCAGATCATAGTAGGACATAAAGAGCAAAGCTCATGTTAAAGCCATGACCCCACTTGGGGCTCATGCCATAGGGGTATGGCATATCCAGAAACCCAGAGCCCCATACCAGGAAGGAGCCTCAGCATGGCATAATGATTTGGTACTATTGGTTTGAACACCCACATAATCTTATTATTGTGTTTCTATGGGATATGTAAGTAATTCCATGGTGAAATGTTATTTATTGGAATTAGTAATTTGAAGTAGCCACCAAAATTAGTTTTTGGTTTGGGGTCACCGCAACATGAGGAATGGTATTGCAGGGTCACGGCATTAGAAAGGTTGAGAACCACTGATAACCCAAGAGCCCGCTGTCCCTCCTGCCCACTCACAGGCAATGCTACCACGCTGTCAAACACCAGAGAACTTCCAGGCTCTTCCTCACACATGCCTGCTTCCAGTAGTTTGCTTTGCACTGTGAATGTCAGGCAGCTTAAGGGACCTTGACAGCCAAACAAAAGAATGGAAGAAAGAAAGGAAAACAAACATTTTGGACGTAAGGAAGGAAAGAAGGATTAAAGGGCGGGGAGAAGAGTGGGGCAAAAAAGATGAATCAAGATATACTATGTACGGGTGCAAATTACCTACAATGAAGGTGGTCATTATGTACATCAAAAGTCTGCCCATAAAAAACATTATAAAAATACCTTTAAAATAAAAGCTGAAAAGAAGTATGATAAAACCAAAAGAGAAAAGAAGGATGATAAAACCAAAAGAGACAGATGATCCAATTTTCTTGCCAAAAAATTAGGGCATGTCAGTAGGGGTGCCCTGTAGAGGGGTTTTGATGCCTAGCTCTAACAGAAACAAGTTCAGCATCACTGGCCTTCTCTCTATGTGCAAAAGCAGCACAAGTCAGCCTAGCCAGCCAGGGCAGAGGCAGTGTCCCAGCCGTGGCATCTATGACAGGCTGAAGCCAGACTCCTCTGGAGATTTCCAAGCATTACCTTCACAGGGTTCTGTGTTCCAAACCAAGCTACAGAAGCTCATGAACAGAACTCCTGACATCACACCTGACATCCAACCTCTTTGTCTTCATATAATTAATTCCTCATGACAGAACGTAGCCTGCAATCCCAAGAACAACCTGATGATCCTGCCATGTTCCTGTTCAGACTTAGAAGGCCTTTGGCTGAATTTTACAGCCGTCTGGGACAAAGGTCTCAGGGATGTAGGGCCGCGTCACATGGTGACATTTTTATAGGAAAGTCTCCTATCTTGTGACATGACATGGCTACCTCCAAGCCTGGGCCTTGGTAAAGAGGTTGTCCTTTGGTTCCACTGGGAAAAGCAGTGATGTGGCACTTCTCAGAGACGAAAACAAGATGGCCCAAAAAGGCTGGTGGGAAAGAGGCAGCACCAGCTGGTTGCAATTTGGGTGAGAAAGTATAGACTCAGGTAGAACCGTAGCTAAGACAGTCCCTGTTCTCCCTTTCCAGTTGTGTAGAACAAATTCACTTGTCTGGAGAGAGCTGCTGTTTAATTCTGGTGCCAAATTAGAGACAAGCTAGACCTCCTGAAGATGAACAATGAACGTTATTTCACAGCAGGTACATCCAATTAGCTGCAAGTCCATTGCAATGGAAAAATCACTAATGATTTTATGGATAATGATGGGGGTGAGCTCAGAACTGGCGACTCTTCAGCTGGGAACAGCCTCTCTATCTAAGCAGGGTCCGTTTCCAAGTAACTTCCCAGGAGGGCCATGCTAATCAAGGTGCCAGGAGCAAGACTGAGTTCAAGAGAACACACCGGCATATGAGCCCAGCCCCCTCCTGGGAAGTCATGCCTATGGATCAGGATCTGGGCTTCCTGAGCCACCAAGAGAGGAAGAAAGCCACAGCCTCAACCCTGCCTGGACAGCAGCCCCTGCTGTGAGTCTGGGCCTGGTGCAGGTACACAAGTGGGAACAGCAGGCCTGACCACCATGTCTTTCTGACACTTCTGAAGGTCCAAGTTCAGGCTTCCTGAACTTTATGAAAGCCTTGATTTGCTTCCAACCTATTCCTCAGAGGCACAATGCTTTTATCAGCTGTGGTAGATGCAGGCAGACAGAAGTCAGGCTTTCAGTTCAGTCCAAATGCAGCATCAAGCTCCAGGATGCTCTATCCCTAAAGAAATGGACTTCCTGTCAACATCCAAGGAGAAGGTGAAGCAGCCACACCATCGCAGCTTGGTGTCAGCAGCTCGTCCTTACCAAGCTGCCACCTCCCAGCCACAGTGACCTTGCTCTGCACCACGTACAGAGCCCCACGTGGAAGGCTGGTGGACATGAAGATGGACACACGTGGTAGTCATTCACCTCCAGGGCAGCTTTACAAGACCAGAGGCCCCAGCAGGCAGCGAAATTAAAGCATTTGCAGTACAATCACTTTGGAAGACATGTGCTGATTCACAAAGCTTACATGGAGTCCACGTGATTTTTTTTTTTTTTTCAATGAGCTGTACATTTTGCCAAACACAACAGGCATGAAACTCAGTGGTCTTGATTTCTTCCTTTCTTATTCAAATCTGTGAATAGACCAATGTCCTGTGTGGCCCTGCATTTTTTTAGGGTAGGGGTGGTATCAACATTTATTTGATTTGTCCCCAACTGATGGATATTTCAGTTTTTCAGTAATCGTTACAGTATATATCTTTGTACCTTCCCTGGGATACATAAGTGTAGTAACATCATGATAGCAGCTTCACAGAAAATAACTAATTGGATCAGTGATTTCCTCTTGGGTATAGCACAGAGTTACAGCAGGGATTTAATGAGCTAATTCTGAGAAAGTGCTCAGTGCCAAGTCAGTGCAGAGTAACTGCTCGATAAACATGAGGTCTCACCAGTAGGTCCCCTACATTTCTTGGTGCTTTGTGGAACTGTGATTGAGACTTTTTGGTTCCCAAGTCGAAATTCTGGAAAATGGAGATAAAAACATTTCCTTAACTCCACATATGGCCAAAGGAAAGCCATCAGCTCCCACTGTGGGAAGCTGGGACTACAAGTGCCTCAGGAAGTGACTCTGCACTCCGCGCTGGAGCCTCTCGCCCCTCTGGCTCTCCTGGTCTCCTCTACCTGCTGGCACCTCATGCCCACACAGCTGCCTGGATCACCCGACTCCCATTCTCCTAGCTTCACCTGTCCACAAGATATGGCAAGAGCTATGGTGGTTAGATATGGCACGGAACACACAACTGACTTTGAATTCCATAAAAAATATACTGAATGTGTGTTCATTGTTTATGTATTGTTTAATTTCAGTGTTGACTATGTGTCATATCTGTTTTACTAAATCTGGCAACCATGCAAGACCAATTTCAGCAAACTCCAAGAAACACTCTGATTAGCCTTGCGGACGTCATGCATCTGGGTCGGAGTTAATCAGGTAGGTAAGGGAGTGGACCCTGGATCCCATGCCCTCTTCTGAACTGGGGTTAGAGTAGCAAAAACTGGGGCTCTCACTCAAACTTTCCAAATGAATTTGCAAACATCGAGGCATGGGTCATGGGGCCAGGGGAGGGGAGCTGATGGCAGATGGAGAACAGCCAGCCTATTAGCAGCCTCTGGGAGACACAAACCCCCTCAGCGGCAGCGTCCACTTCGTCAGGGAAACAGAACTGGTGTAGCCAGGGCAGCAAGGTATGACAGGGCGACCCAGCTCCACACTGAATGCACACGTTCCCACGGAGGGGTCTGGAGCAGGTGTATGCCCACAGCGAGGGGCAAAGGGGAGAGACACGTGGCTGCATTCACTGCCTGGGAAAAGGGCCTTATTCCTCGAACTTTTTTTAGTATTATTATTATCTTAGGGAAGGGTCTACAGGGTGCTCCGGGTCCTGATACTACATTGGACTCGCAGTGATCCACCTGCTTACAGCCTCCCAAGAGCTGGGATTCCAGGCGCGCACCACCACACCCAGTCTCCATTGCTGTCTCGGTGCACCCCAGGGTTTGGGACTGCAGGGCAGGCTAAGGGATTGAACCCCCAGCCCCCTGAGTCTGCTTGCAGGCACTGTTCTATTTGGTTGGCCTTCCTCAAACATATTAAAAAAGAGGACTTCTAGAAAACAGGACAGCCTAGGGTACTTTGAGGCTTAGCAGGGAGTCAGAAGTGAATACGATGCTGCCAGTGATTGCTTTCTGCCTCTTATACTTCATGCAGCCTACTCACCCTAGGGTGGGTGTAGCACTCACACTCTTAATCCTAGCTAGAAGGGCGCCAGGCCATGATGCACTAATCACAAGAACTCCTCTGGCATAGCTGCAGTGGCCCACAGACAGACGGCCAAGATGGGGCCCTCGCTATTCTCATAATCCTGCGTCTCTCAGATGCAGGTATGCAGAGGAGGGGCCCTTGCATCTGCTGGGATGGGAGCTGTTGTGAAAATGGACTGCCTGTTGGTGCTCCATAGGGAGGAGCCATTCAGGCAGCACTTACTGGTACCCACAGATAACACAAGACATGGGACATTTCCATTAAGTGGATGGAAACAATAGAAGAACTTAACCAAATGGGTAGTTAGCTTACAGCCACAAGACATCTTACAGTACATACTGTGTTTATTAATTTGTATTCTACCTGTCAGGTAAACCACATCATTATAAAGAGGTTTTTTTGCTTCATAAAAACAACTTGAATATTTAAAAGAGTGGTCTCTTTAATCTTCTGGCAGTAATTTTAAAAATGAAAAAGTAGTCCTTTATGGACATGTCATGAAATTGTTTCTTAAAGAGATTCCTTCTACTGCTGTTTGCTTCCCTTGCCAGCAATTCCGTCTTCATTTCCTAGAAAAGGAGCAGGCGTGCTGTCTATGAAGATCTCTGTTGATTTCATGCCCTGTGGTTGAAAACTCCATACGTGCATTTCCCGTGGGTTACTGCTGTTCAGTTTTATAACGTATAGATAGATGGCCTTGAACCTCCGCTGTTTGTGCTGTATATTTCTGTTTGCTCTCCTGGCCTGTCTGCTGCTGATCCGAGGGTCCCTGTGAAAGGTGTCCTGTCCTGTATTATGAAGCTCACAGCCTACCATTTCATTTCAGATGTGGGTCTTAAGCCTCTGGACTATTAAACAACCATTCAAGCTAACAGTTTATTGAACACAGGCTCTAAATGCTTGTAAGTTCTCACTTACGCTTTCCTTCTTAGAACTCTGGGTAACACTATGCAGTGTCCTTCTTCCTTGTCTATAATGACCTCCGTGATGTTGCTGCAGCCCTGTATTCATTCTATTGCATCTATCCCACGACTGAGGCATATGCTGCCCCTGGCATCCCTGCATTTGCCTGATTCATCCTCAAGACCATCATTCATGAGTCTGCGCATGCACCAGTGAAGCACTGCCAGCCCCCTTGATGGTCCCTGTTATTTTGTTCACATCTATCTGCTCATTGGCTAAGATCTGTCTTTCTCCACTGGCACAGGAACTTTGTGAGAGGCAGCTAAGTCTTCTCTTGCTCCATCAGTAAAGAAAACAATATGGAACATTTGGGAGGTTCTCCATAAAAAGCAATCCAACGATTCATAGGAGCAGAAGTGAAGTAAAAATCTTAGGATAAAATATACACCACAGAAGAAGGAAGATGAATCCATACTAGAGCCCATGTATGGTTAAGACAGGCTTCATTTCATCTAGTAGGGGTGTGGATTGCACCTAATTAAGTGTTCTTGGTGACCCCTTCCCGAAGGATTGGAAAAAGTCCTGCTCTGTCCTCTACCCCTTTCCTGAGGCCAACTTTTAGAAGAGACTGGAAAGCCACGTGCCCCATGTTTCTGTTTCATGAAGCTGCCAACTGAGCACAAGGCAAGCACATTAAATTAGCAAAGTCACTCTCTGGTCAACATTTGGAGGAAAACATGACTCCACTGTAGGATGAGTGTCACGCATGCCTCATGGATCTGGAGGACAGTTACAAAGACCACCTGGCTAAGGTGGTGCTCTGGGGAGGAAGGAAACTGCAGTCTGAGTCTTAGCTGGTAGACAAACATTTAGAGGTGGAGGACTGTGTAAGTCATTTGAAAACTGCTTATCAAAACCTTCTGAATAACTTCCTGAAGTCGTGTGAGAAGTGATTAAGAAGTAGAAAGATTATGACTCAAAAACTCAGCTCAACTCTCTGCATGGCCCAACATGAAAATGCATGCAGAGAGAGAGTGGTTTTAACATAGACTTTAATCCAGCAAGGCTGCGGTCATGTTTTGCCCCTGCTAAGTCATAACTTGGAGGGCAAAAACACCCAAGTTACTGCGACAGGAGACTGGGCTGGGTCTTTTGATGAACACAGACCTCTAGATCCAACCTTCCCCTCCACATTCTTCCCCAGAACCCAGGACAAGACTAGAGGATGCTTGCAGGCCACATCCTTGCAAAGAGGGCAGCAAAGCGTTTTGAGGGAGAAAATCCTCAAGGGAGAGAAGAGGTGAAAACCATAAGCTAGAGGTGTTTGAAATGAAGACCCAAAACATGGAAAACTGAAATACAGGAGGCCATTAGAATCATGTCCAGGGCCACTGAGATAGCTCAGTGGACTAAGCATCTGCTGAGGCAAGTGCAGGGGCTGGGATTCAATCCCCTGTACAGCCTGCCATGCTGGCCACACCCCTGGGCACACTAAGCCAGTGACCAAATAAGGGCATGGCTGGGGAGGCTGAGAACAGGAGGATCTCCTCAAGTTTGAGCTGCGGAGTGATACCAAATACATAAATGAAAACAAAAATCACATCCAGTCACTAAAGTTTTGCTATTGTGAAGTGCACAGAAAATAAAAATGGACTTTACTAAGCAAAGTATTATGTATAATTCTGCTGTATAGTGCTGATTAAAATTTTCTGCTTTACAGAATGTGAAATTAAAACATACATCCTATCCTTTTTTTTTTTTTCTTCTTCTTCTTTGGCAGTTCCAGGGATTGAACTCAGGGCCTTGCACTTGCTAGGCAAGTGCTTATTCTACTGAGCTATCTCCCTAGCCCTCATACACCCTATCCTGAAAGAAACAAATATGAAAGTCATTGAACTAAAATTTTGGAGCACTTATTTCAATAGTTTCTAGACTTTACAAGAGGTACTATGGGTTAAAGTGTATCTCTCAAATAACTACTTTGAAATTGCAATGTGCAGTACCTTAAAATGTGATCTTATTTGCAAACTGGACCATGGTGGACATAAGGAGTTTAATTAATCCAAGGTCACCCGGGTGGACACACACAGGAAAGAGATACCATATGAAGACTGAGATGGTGACTAGGCTAATGCAGCTACAGCTAAATGGACAAGCAATGCCCAGAGTTACCAGAAACCACCAGCAGCGACAGTCAGGGAGAGAAACCCTCCCCACAGGCTTCAGAAGCATAGCCCACTGATGTCTTAAACAAGGTTTGGCGATTTTGCAGGATGAATTACTTAACTCTTGCTAGGCACAGTGCTGCATGCCTGTAATCTCAAAACTTGGGGGGCTGAGGCAGGAAGCGAACTGTGTGTTCAAGGCTAGCCTGAATTTCATATTGAGACTTTGTCTTTCTAACCCAGGGCTTTTGTAGTAGGCCATTAAGCTGTATTCCCCAACCCCTTCTTGTGCTTTCTATGTTTGAGACAGGCCCTTGCTAGGCGGGGCTCAAGCTTTCCTCCTCCCATCTCAGCCACCCACACCTGGCTTTCCATCAATCAGCATTATGCAGACCCTGAGTAGTCCTGCAGCAAAGAAGCATCTGAAAATTTGTGCAAACTCTCTCATAGGCTTTGACCAGAAGGCCTCCTCTTCCACACTCCCTCAGAATGCCCGCTAATATCTCACTACAGAATTGTCATTCTTCCAAACATTCTTCCAAGACAACAGCATATCCCATAACTAAAGAGAAGCAAGATACAAACTCGTCACATTTCCACAGCCACCTTTACATGCCAAGTACAAGTGCAACTTGAGACCTCTCTAACACTTTCAATGCCTAAACTAAGCTAGATATTACTCAGCTAAGGTGTCCATAACAAAACCACCAGCCAGGTGCCTTAAGCAATAGAAACACACTTTCTCATAGTTTAGGAAGCCAGGATCAAGGGGTCAGTAGGCTTGGTTTCACTTGAGAGCTCTCTTCTCGATTTATAGGCAGTCTTTCTTCGCAAAATATATCCCTGATGACTCTCCCTCTTTGTATGAAGAACGTATACATACTGGACCAGGGCCCCACCCAGATGATCTCTTTTAACCCTTAATTTCCACATTAAATGCAGTATCTCCAAATGTAACTATATTAGTTTAGAATTTAAACATATAACTTTTGGGGCTATAATTCAGTTCATGAGATCCTCCCAACTCCTCAGCCAGAAGGTGGCACCAGTCCTTGTTTCATAGGCAAGAAAAGATACCAAGGATGTTCAGACATTCAAAGTCACAACCCAGTATCAAAACCCAGATCACATTAAGTAACCTTTTTAAAAATATATATAATTTTCCTTATTTCTTTTCTTACATAATCTCTCTCTCTCTCTCTCTCTCTCTCTCTCTCTCTCTCTCTCTCTCTCTCTCTCTCTTTCTGTTATGGTCAGCTCAGCCTGCCCTGGGGGTGGGGCTGGCAAAGCATGTGGTGTCAGGGATCCAGTCACAGTCCCTATGGTTGCCTAAGTTTATCTAAGCAGGTGCTTTAGACCACTGAGCTATCTCCTCAGCCCTCATTTAGTAGCCTTAACGACATGGGTGCCATTCACTTCTAGAACCCCACTTCTAGTGAGCTCTTCCATAGCAAAGGAATCTTAATAACACATTTCTGTGATAGATTTTGCACTCCTTTTTGATACTGTCCTATTATTTTTTGTGTGAAAAGGAATTTGAGCCACAGGGCTTTCAGATCTACAAGAGTCCTGCGCAGCACTGTGAGGAGCAAGGGCAGAAGTCGCATCTCACACGCCATCTGCAGCACGATCTACAGCAGCCGCTGAATTTCAAGGCGCAACAATGGGGAGAGAACCTCACAGTGGCTACATGCACAGATTCTGGAGGCAGGCCCTCGCCATCTGCATTCCAAACCTAGCCCTGCAGCTCGTTCCTGAGTGTGTGCTTTGGTAAAGTCTTCTCACCAAGAACAGATGCATCCCCCAAGCTGCTGGGAAGGCCAGCAGAGGAAACAAATCTACAGGGCACTGAAGTATAATCATATAACCTGGGAACTTGTAAGCACTACAATGCTAATAAGTCAACTTGGATCACTACGCTAGGCAATACTACGATCACTTGGATTTCATTGATTTTTAATCTTGTCTTATTTGCTGTGCACATAGATCTTTGTTTAAAAACTATTATCTCAGAAATAGATTATTGTATCCATCATATCAATCAGTTCTCTCGCCCTTCCACTGCCCCTTCATAGCATCCCCTTGTTCTGCTCTTCGCATCTGGCAAACAATGTTTTTTTTTTTTTTTTTTTTAAACCACTGCCCTCTTACGTGGAGAATGTCCTATTAATGGAATCATAGAGGACACAGCTCCTTGAGACTGACATTTTCCACTGAGTGTCCTGACCTTAACAGCACTCTTCATGGACACCTATTATCCATAGTCCTTTCTTCATGTCTCTCCCCTGTAGTTGACCTTGTAGGTAGCCTGGGCTGCACAGAATGGAGAGGCACCATTAGAAAGGGTGACTGGGTGATGTGTGAGGGACCAGCTGATGCTGGAGTCAGATGGAAGTGGCACTGGGCAGGACTCCCTCCGGGGGAAGAACCTGCAGTGTGGTACGCTCCAGCATGGCTACCTTGAACACTGCTGATTTCAGGAGCCCTTGACAGGAGGCATGGAGAAATGGATCTGTGGGGAGATGGCCATTCCCACTGAAGGTACAGAAAATATGCTCTCCCAGGGCCAGGGAGATGGCTCAGTGGCATAGGTGCCTGCTTGGCAAGTGCAAAGTCCTGAGTTTGATCCTGGGGACAGCAACATGAAGGTAAATTTTTTTAAAAAAGCAATAAAATGAAAATATGCTCTCCCTCTGCACAGCCCCAGCTCCTCTGCCCTGGAATCCCTGTGACCATATTCAGTTCCACAACAGAACAATTTACTGAAAATCTTAAAATTGGATTTTCAGCCTTCTAGTGCTCCTCTGGGTAGCACGGGGTGAATTATGTCCATGAAAAGTTCTACTGAAGTCTTATCTCTCAGTACCTCAGAATGCACATTTTTAGGAGGATCAGTGTAGAAGTAGTTGAAGATGAGGTGACGCAGGAGGACCTGTGTGTGGCCCTCTACTGGGACAGGACTGTTACCCTTATAAGAAGAATAATACCAGATGAAAAGCAGACAAGTAGAGAATGCCACATGAAAAGGGAGGGTGGGTGTGACATATCTGCAAGCCAACAAATAGTAAAGATTTTGGTGTGAAGGTCTTCCCACAGGGAAGTGGGAAGTGATACGACCCTACTGACACTCTGCTTTCAGACTTTTGGCCTCCAGAATTATAAGACCACACATTTTTGCTCCTCTGAAGTACCCTGTCTATGAACTCAGGTACAGCAGTGCCAGTAACTAACACAGTAACATGGCTCGAGCGGCATAGTTGTCAAGGTTCTGGGGAACACTGTCAGCAAACCACTGATCTGAGCTCGTCTGAGAACTTGTCTCACAGAGTTTGAGACACACTGGTCAAGTTCTCTTATTCCTTAGAAGCTAACAAGGCTTCTGGGCATGGAGTATGACTCCATCTCCCCCTCTGAGAAACTACACAGACAAGAGCCACAACACTCTTCAAGCAATAAGTGTGCATATACTTAAAAAAAATCTTTTTTTTTGGCAGGGTCTATAAGGTCTTATTACACAGATGAAATTTATAATGATCCTCTTGATTTTAGCCTCCTAAGCACTGGGACTACAGGCATCCACCACCACGCCCAGTCTCAGTCACCATCTCAGCATACCCTGGGGGCGTGGCATGTCCAGGATCAAACCCCAGTCCCTGCATCTGCCTAAGCAAGTGCTTTAATCCCCTGAGCTATATGGCCAGCCCTTCAAAAAAAAAAAAAAAAATCCTTTTCCAATACACAGGCATTCTTCGGCTGCAAGCAATAGAAACCCAGTCTAGCCTGTCATCACACAGCTGGTAGATTCAGTGAAGGCACTGACCACAGCTGGGCAGAATGTGTTGCTGGCATCCCCTGCCTGTTTGGGTTCTTAATGAGTTTTTATTGTGAGAGACACAGAAGATCTTGAGTTATTAATTAATGCTCCTGTCAAGACTTCAAAGTAAAGGTGCTGTTAACAGTCATAGAGAACTATAGCTATAGGTCATCCAAAGACTTACAGGCTACCAGGATACAAGTCATAAAAGAATACAGGGTATGTGACAGAGTACACCCCTATGGCTGGTAGGTCAATATGCAAAAAGGTTCACATAATTCCTATTCTTAAAGCAAAGAACTCAGGTAAAACGTATCCTTAGTATTTTCTTCCCTTGAAGACACCAGACATCTTAGTCTTTGAAGCTGTGACATCTTGAATCATAAATATGAAAGTCATGCACAAAACAACAAATTGCATTAGTTTAATTCTTTACAATTACTATCCTTTCACATATTTGGTGCCTGATTTCCTATTAAACATTCTATCACTTTCATGCCTTTGAACAAATATTCTGAGTCCTGCTTCGGGAGATTTTTCTTGTTTCCAAGTAAGGGTCTCTGGATCTCTTCCCAAGTGTGCTCATTTCTTGCAGTTTGTTCACCTGTGTATTCTGGGCTCTTTCTTCCCTGTAGACACTGCACGGTTTCTACGTGGCTTGGCATAGGGGTTCTTGCTTCATATTTCTATATAAAGGGGGAACTATCACATGGTCATATAAAGATCTTGGACAGAAAGGTCTTAGCCCCTGAATGGAGAACCTCTACTTTCTTCCTGCATGGAGATTTTTGCTAAATAACAAAAGTTTTTAAAACTTCAAGTCAATTGGTAACCTTTTGTCCTAAACTCTGGCAACTGTTTTTCTAGAAACTTCCAAAATCTTTATCAAAAATCACCATTTGCCCACTCCAAGTGAAAGCCATTGTCACAAAGCGCTATTTTTCACATAGGAAACAGATTATGAGGTTTTTGCAACCAGAATATTAAATCAACTGTGCTTTATTATGACTTAACAGGCCAGAATTCAAATGCCGGGTTTCATAAATGTTTCTGAAATTCTTTTCATAAACCCAAATTTAGTTACATTTCTGGGCACCAGACATCTTAGTCTTTGAAGCTGTGACATCTTGAATCATAAATACAAAAGTCATGCACAAAACAACAAATTGCATTAGTTTAATTCTTTACAATTACTATCCTTTCACATATTTGGTGCCTGCAAGATCCCTCGGAGGCCCTTTCTATTTTTCAGAGCATCATACTGTTATGATTTGTGTCTGGATGTTCCCCCAAAGCCTCACATAGTCATGGTAGGGTGAGCTTTTTGGAGGTGGCTGAATAAGAGTTTATGATTGATTCATGGTATAATGCTGGGATTACTGGTGTGAGTGCCACACCCACCCTAGGGCAGGTAGCCTGTATCCATTATAAGGGACACAAAAGGACTTGACCCTTCCCTTACCCCCACTGTTGATTCTGCTGACTTCAGCCATCATGAATTGCTGCCCCTCTGCCGTGTGCCACTCTGCCTTGGAGCCAGCTGAGTTTGGACTGAAACCTGTACAAACTGTGAGTTAAATAAACCTTTCCTCATTTCACTTTGGGTGTTTGGTATTTTGTCTCAGCAAAAAAAAAAATAACTAAGACACATGTCTTCATCATGGATTACTTTACACCTCTCTAGCCATTTTTTTTTTTGTTTTTTGCTTTTCCATTTTAAATTTATGCTGAGAAAGATTATAGTACTTACTAGACCCCAACTCTCATTTCTCCTCTTGCCTAAAGACTTGCAACAGCAATGGCCTATTCTGATTGGTTCTCCTCTCCCACAAACTACCCACTCTTTCTAAGTTAGGCTGCGCTGGCCACTTCAGACTTAGCATATCTAAGTTTACCCATGCATCACACAATGCGTGATATGAATCTACAATGTCATCTCTATGGCTCTCCCTACACTGCCAGATCGCTGTCCCTCTGAAGGGACATATATTTGTTTTCTTTATTGTCTTTGCTCAATCCACCAGCAAATCCCGCCAAGTCTCTTTCCAAAATGTGCCCAGGCGCATGCACCTTCTGACACCTCCATTGCATCATCCTGACCCAAGCGCCCACGCTCCTGCTCCTAGCCTCTGCAAAGGGTGCTCCTCAATACTCACAGCTTCTGTTCTGACCTAAGAGACTCTATTCACCCCATAACATTCAGAGAAACTTAAAATATCAGATCACACCACGCCAACCGTATTTATGAAGTATTCCGGTACCTCTGCTAAATTTTCCATGTGTAACATGAACTCTTCAGAATGACCTCCACCAGGCCTCCAGCTGCTTCAGACCAGGCCTTTCAAGGGGCCACCTTCTCTCAGGATGACATCCTTCTGACCAGCAGCCACTCATACAGTGCTCCCAGAGTCAGCCCATCTGTACTACACTGCACTTTAGGAACTTACTCTCTTTTATTCTCCTATAAGACTTTTTTTTTTTTTTTTTTTTTTTTCCCAACGGAGATGTCAGTGAAGGTGTTACTGAGGAAGCAGCATTTGCTCGGAGCCAGTAATATGGCTCCAGCACAGGGGGGGCATGGTCAGATCCTGGTTCTCTTAAAGTAGAGGTGACAGAACTTACTGACTCTAGTAATATGGGACCCAGGGAGGGAGAAGAAGAGACAGGCCCATCCCATATTTTGTGACTGAGTTTTAGAAGTCTGAGATGACCGCTTGCTGAGATGTAGAAGGCAGCAATAGACGTGATTTAGAGAAAGGAGACCAGGAAGTTTTCTGTGGAGGAAAGAAGCTTGATTTTCTTGGTTGATAAGATGATCCTAGAGTAGGCAGGGAGCTGAGATCAGGGCTGGCAGTGTCGGTGTCCCAGTGGCACCTAAAGTTATCATCCTTCTCCTCCCAACAAAACAGTACCATTTCAAAATAATAATCAAAAGTTATCATCCTTCTCCTCCCAACAAAACAGTACCATTTCAAAATAATAATCAAAAGTTATCATCCTTCTCCTCCCAACAAAACAGTACCATTTCCACGGAAAAGAGAACTTTGTCCATCTTACTCCCCATCATATGCCCAAATGTCTCAGGCCGCCTCCCACAAGGTAGACATTCAAATATTGCAGTCTACACGTAGATAGGTATTTAACTTTTTAAATTTGCTATAAAGCACTAAAAGACCTTACTATTAATTCTTCTTGAAGTATTGGCCCTCATGCTGAATACGCTCATGCCACTTTCTGAAGCAGTTCTGTAAGTCTGTCTCATGTCTGTCTCATGCCTGTAATGGTACTCTCCGGGCTGCCTCCATGTCCTGAGTCAATTCAAAATAGTTTTCACCATCACTTAGACCTCAGGGATGTGCCAGAAGTCACACGGTACCGGATCTGGTAAGCCAGGCGGAGGAACACACACTAGCACATTTGTGTGCGCCTTGCTGCCCGACAGCGCTCAGCAGTGCTGTCCACTGTAGTTTTTAATCGCACCTCATCATAGACACACCCCGAAAAAAAGGACTTCCAGAACTGTTTCAGAAAGTGGCCACAATAATGGCATGATGGCGTTCAAAATGAAGGGGGAGTAGTTTTATGGGGATTAATGGCCATGTGTCTTTTCCTGAAATAAATTTCTTTTAATTAAATACACATTTCTTGAAGTGTGTTTATGGATGTGTTGGGGAAAAGGGCGAGGGAGGCAAAGAGGCAAAGAGAGAGGAGAGGCTTACACAGGCATAAAAGCCCCATGTCAGTACTGTAAATTTATCCAATAGATTAAATATCTAAATATTTACATAAAGATATTCATCACAGTGCTATTTACAATAGAAGGAAAAAATCAAAAGTGAGTTTTGTTTTCTACAATAAAGAAAAAGAAATACTATGGAGTCACCTAGAATCTTAAGTATACCACAATTCTCACAATTTCCTCCTCATTTTAAAATACATTTAAAATTAAAATTTTTCTTTTTTTTTTTTTTTTTTTTTGTCTTTTTTGAGAAGGCAGGGTCTCACTATGCAGTTCAGGCTGGCCTTGAGCTCACTTTTGTAGCCCAGGCTGGTCTCAAACTCGCACCGATCCTCCTTCCTCAGCCTCCCGAGTGCTGGGATTACAGGCGTGTGCCACCATGCCCGGCAAAATTTTTCATTTTTAAAGTGTGCATATCTAATATGTGATAACCATCCAGATAAACATAAAATATTAGTTGTTTTTTGTTTTTTTGTTTTTTTTTTTTTATAACAGGACTACATGAAGCTTACAATTCCTTTGGCTTATTCATGGTTGAGGGTGTTATTTGTGATTTGAAGGTGTCACCCCGCAGACCAAGCCCCATTACTGTGGACGCCCCCCCTCTTCCCAGCATATCCATATTTGTGGGAATGTCCCATGTTTTGGAATCTTTGCTGCCAAGCCCCAGTTCAACGTACCATCAATATGTGATCCTGGGGTGATGGCTTCCTGAGCAGCTGAGCAACTACCGGATGCCTGCCCCAGTGTAGGGGAGGTGGTGGAGGAAGAGGTGCTCCGCCTCCAAGGAAACCAGACTGATGCTGGACATCGAGCCACAGAGGGAAGAAGCTGAGTCAGGGCTCGTACATGGGCAGCCAGAAAATCCTCCAGGAAACCTCCTTAAGGAAAGGGGTTTGGTGAATGGGGTGGGCAGGACTGGGAAGTGAAGGCCCTTTGAAAAATACAAGAACTGAAAACAGGTTGAGGAGTGCTGTTTGGGAAACTCATCATCCTGAGGTCTTTTCAAGGAGAAGGCAAGGACAGCTCCAATTCTTCTTCCAGGAAGCCACCCGCAGGAAGAAGACCTCCAAGTCGAGCAGGCACAGAACCCTAGCTCAGCTCCCTGATTGATTCTGTCTGGGCTACAAATACACCTGACTTGCCAATTAGGACAGAGCTGACTGAAGTTTGCTTGTATCTCCGGCGATTTCTCCTTTCTACACATTCATTGATAGTGACACCGAGCAGAGAGGGACCACCCACAAAAGCCTTCTGCTGCAGACAACAGAGGTGTCTAAACAACAGCAGCTGTGGCCCTGCTTCATCTCAAGTTTGGAATCCCAGATTATGGGGCTGGTGCTTTTGGAAGGATCCCAATCCAGGCAGGGAGTGGGGAAAGAAGAAGTTGCCTTCTCTGGTAGATAAACTTCCACATCACATGAGTGAATTCCAAACTGGGAACAGAAATCTTCTAAATAATAACAAATCAGGGCACCCCAATGCTCAATTGGCTTACCTTAATACATTTCTCTTGTAAAATTCAGGGTTCTCTTCTCTTATCAATATTATTTAAATATATTTCTAAAGACACAAACTTCATAAACTTGTAGAAAAGGGAAACATTTATTATTAGAGCAAATGATTTGGAGTCCAAGTCCAGGGCATTTACAATCACATGACCTGTGTAATCACTGGTCCCCATGGTCATAAGGCCCCCACTTTATTGTTACCACTCTGAAGTTCCTTGTATTCTTTTTTTGTTTTGTTTTGTTTTTGTCTTTTTGAGACAGGGTCTTGCTATGCAGCTCAGGCTGGCCTTGAGCTCATTTTTGTAGCCCAGGCTGGTCTCGAACTTGCATTGATCCTCCTGCCTCAGCCTCCCAAGTGCTGGAATTACAGGCATGCGCCACCACGCCCGGCTCCTTGTATTCTTTAAACAAAAAATCCTTGCCCTGTCATCCTATTCTGGGACACATATGTTCTTGGTCTGGGTCTATGCATTCCTTGGTTGACTCTTTGCTGCTATAACAAAATACCCAGAGGTGGACAATTTATACCAGAAAGAAGCCTTTTTTGGCTCACATGACAGCAGTATCTGTTGGGGCCTCTGGTAAGGGCCTCACATTGCTCCATGCAAGGCAAAAAGGTGGAAAGGCAACTGGGAGCGACAGCGAGAGAAGCGTGACTGTGAGCGAGGCTGGGCAGGCACTGCGCTCACCATCCAACCACCCGTTCTCTAAACAACTAGCCCAATCCTGTGGCTCAATCTAGACCGTCCCAAAAGATACCAAACCTTCCTACACCTCTATTACCTCTTAATATTAGGGAACAGAACCTGCAATGAAATTTAAAGTTTAAAAATATAGGTATTCAAAAAAATAAATAAATAAATAAAATAAAAATATAGGTATTCAAATCAGAGTCTTGAAAATAATGTGCCAAAGCCTGATAACAGCGATGACTTAGGGTAGACACAGCGACAGGAACTAGACAGTGTAGTGGTATTCATATTCATAGAATCTTTTTTTTTCTTTTCTCTCTGCCAGTGCTCATCAATGCTTTGTCATGTTTCCCAATGCTCTGAAAGGTCATTCAGAACAAAAAAAAAATAATTTTTTTAAACTGGCAACTAGGCAAAGAATCCTTTACAACAATTGGTTGGATTTGCTAGTTATGAAAATTACTTAATGTCAAAGATCAGGAGGAAATGAACATATTCAAGAGGCAGCTCTTAACCATGAAAGTATTTAATATTTCAACTCTCCAGATGAGTGAAGCATTTTAAATCTGAGTTTCAAAGCTTTCATTTGAGCCCTAGTCAGACCAAAGGTACATGGTCATGAATTCTTCTGCTTTTAAATAAATCCAAGGCAGTTGTAGAACGACTGTAGTATAAGATTTGAAATTGTTCTGGGATCTCATAGGTGTTTAATACTATGTCAGACAACAGAATGCTATAGAATTCCATGGAATCTTTGTAAAAATATCGAAGACCTCCCAGCTGAATGAGGTTTACATCTAGAAGGCTTCAGGTGAACCCAAGGAATTATACTTTTTTTAAACATTCATGGGAGGGCAAGCCAAACAGCACAGTGGTTAAAGCCCCTGCAAGCAGGCGTAAGGGCCAGGGGTTCAATCCCAGGGCCTGCCATGTTGAACCTGCCCCTGGTTGCACTGATCGGGCAGTTGAGATTGGATGTGGTGGGGCATGCCTGTAATCTCAGCTCTTGGAGGCTGTAAACAGGCAGATCACTCTGAGTCCCATCTAGTGGTGAGATCCTGAACACCCTGAAGACCCTTCCCTAAAATACAATATAAATAAATAAATAGTGGGATCTTAGACCTAGCAAATCTTGATAATCTATTGCTTTAAAAATCAGAATGAGAATTCAGAAAATATTTCAATCCAAATGCACACAGTGTCTAAGTATGGTGGATTACATGCCTGTAATCCCAGCCCTCTGGGAAGCTGGGGCAGGAGAATCCCAAGTTTGAACCCAGGCTGGGACTCTTCATATCCTATCTCAAGGTAGAAGCATGGGGTCCTGGGAAGATTGCTCAGTGCTAGGTCCTGAGTTTGATCTCCTGCATCAGATTAAAAAGCATACGCACACAGTCAGGTGTGACACAGCCCCATCCCACATGAAGTGTCTTCAATGAAACAGGGGTAAGTATGTAGCTTCAGCCACTCTGAATCATACAATTCTGTGGACACGACTTCGAGCACATGGTTTGACTATCACACACACACACACACACACACACACACACACACACACACACACACTCTACCACCACCGCCACCACCAGCACCACCACCACTACCCAGTATGTCAATCAAAATAAGTGGAGAGATGTGGAGAGACTGCTGGGTAACCACGCCTACTTTCAGAAAGCATGGGGGGCTGTAACCACGCCTACTTTCAGAAAGCATAGCGAATAGAATGCTTCAGGTGTTAGGTCCAGCCATCCTGAGTGAGCGGCTTCATCTGAGGCCACAACTTCTTCTCACAGCTCCTTAGACATGTGCCGCATGGGGGGTGTAGCACAGGAAGCCCCGCTGAGGAAGAAAGGCCCAAAACAAGTACAGCGGGAGGTTCAAGTTGTAAGTCAATCCCCTCAGCGCCTCACAGCACACCGCATTATCTTGGTTCTCAGCTGTCTGTGGATCCCCGCGCTAGTCCTTGAAGGAAATCTTGGCACTGGCTCTGGACACCCCCACCCCCACCCCCCCCAGTGGAACGATAATGAGAAATCAGCGCCAACCAGGACGTGCTGACTTGTGCTGGATGTTCCCCTGCAAGGCCCAGCTGGCTGTTAAATGAGGTCAATCCAGCTCCACCTAGCAGGAGTTTGCAGCAAATACCCAGAAAAGCTGCTAGCCTTAAGGCAAATCCTTTAAGCATTACCAACAGAACAGCCACTCTCTGGAAAGATAAGAGGTGAATACACAAGTGGAACTGCCTTCTGCTTGATGCAGTGAATGTGTTAAGTGCAAAAAAGGTTCCTGGATCAGTAAGCCGGCCCAAGCATGGCCGAGGCAATCTTAGGGGAGGAAGCAAACCTACAGGAGGCTTCTGCGGTTTTTCAGGCCCCAGAAAAGGTGAGCCAATTCGCTTCACTGCCTAAGCCCACTGGCTTCCTCCCCCGGGGGCGCTTAGCCAGCAGAGCACACAGTCTGGGCCTGGCATCTGGAGGGTCTTCTGCAGGCCCAGGGATCACAGCTGAGGCAGAGCCACCGAAGGTCCCCCTCATCTCCTCAGAAAGCGTTGCCACTGACTAGGGGATTAGCTAATGCTCGGATGGCTTTGCACCAGACCTAGACTTCAAAAAAAGTGCCCAGTGAAATCATGCAGCATTTAAACCTCACAGCTGACTTTGTCCAGAATGGGCAACAGAAGTTGAGGGCTAGCACAAGGCTGCTTCCACATTCGTTTGAAAGCGCATTGTTGCGTCAGCTGGTATTTCATTTTATCCTTACAGGTTACTTTATTTACTTAAATTAAGCGGCAGGAAGACAAAATGTACTCAGGTACACTCCTATACAGCTGCCTACTAATGGAACCCACAGTCCAGTCAAATTGGGAGAATGTAGGTTACTGTGTTTCACCTCAGGTCGCCTGCACTAAAGGGAGCAAGCACACAACGTCTAAGAGAAGGCTGAACTGTCACACTACACTCCAGTAAAACTGATGACATTTGACCAATTCTCCATCTACACAAACAGCAACTCCAAGCAACTCTACCGACAGTTTTTTTGTTTGTTTTTTTCTGAGCAGTTCATACAGGGTTCATTTCACCCCATATAAAGCATGCAATCCAAAGGCTTTACTTTCTCTCCTCTAGAGTATGTGATGATCAAATGTAAGAGAGAGGAGGCTCTGGAAAGTAAGGAGTCACATCCACAAGCATGATGGGATAGCATGATTGTAACAGCGTTATCTTGATTACATTTGTAGCATGGTAGGCATAAGTAGAATACACAATGCCCTCTAACCACAAGGGACTGGACATTCTTAAAGTCTTTCTATTGGTAACTCCTGTCATAAAACTGATATCTAAGACCAGAGTTTCTTAGACATCAAATGTTGGCCACTAAAACCCAGAGCCTCACAATCACAGCCACAGACCGTAGTATGCTACAAATCTCACGGCAATCTACAGAGTAGGCTGGGTTCTGTGTGTCACATAGGCGCATTTTACTCAGAAACTGTTAAGGGTTACTGATGGCCAAGGGTATATGGGTGACCTGCCTCTACACCACCTTCTAATGAAAAATCTCCACTCTCATTAACCAAATATTGGTGATGGGCCATAAACAGCCCACCTCAGCTGGAAACTTTAGACATTCTGTTAGAACCATTCAAAGAAGACAAGTTAGAGGCAATGGATAAACAAAAGAAATTGATGTAGGAAGATTTGCCTCCCAGTGATGCTCAGAAAGTGCTTGTTCTGAAAGCTAGTGATCCTTTCTATACTCTGCCTTTCTATAACTTAACCTTTTGAGGTACACATATTTCTTAAGAAAGCACCAGCACCAGCAGTCATGACTACTAAAGTATACCATGGATCTTTAGTTGCCAGGCCCTGGGAAAATGCTCCAAAGCCTGTTGTACTGGCTTTCTAGAGCTCCTGTGTGACAGAGGTGTGCAGGCAGGGCATACTGGCCTCACTTGAGGATGGGGAGAGGCAGCGTACAGAGCCACCATGTGACATGCCACTTCCCCGCCGCTGGTCCCTGAGACAACTCTCAAAGCTAGAAAAACTTAGTTTTTAACCACTAGGGGCTTTCAATTCTAAAAGTACTCACCTTCTCCCTGTAAAGCAGAGAATACTGGCAAGAATTTAAACTTATCCCCTAAACTCAAAGTTGTCATTATGAATAATAAATCCAATGGAATATGTGTATTTTAGGATAACTAATACCAAAAGCATAGAACTCAGGCTGTAGGGCTGTGAATTCCCGGGGCTGTTTTATCTACAGTGTCCCTACAAATTGGGCTGCTACACTCATTCTCTCAGGACACTTGGCGTGGAATGTAGGTCTGTTTGGACACCTGGGTAAATGGGGACACCAGTCCTAGAATGAGAAGTGCAGAAAGAGGAACATGTCTCTAGATCATTCTTTTGGCCCTTCCCTTCCCAGCAAGCTGCTTTTCATTCATAGATAATAGCACAATTAGTTAAACTTGTACTTTAAGCAAGAGGAAACAGACTCCAAGAGTGAGAATGTAAAGGCCCTTTCAAGAGCAAGCACCTCTGCTCTCCACTGTAGTACCTGCAGTGCATGTACAGGCGGACTCTGAGTAAGTCGGGCATGAATATTTATGGGAAGGAGTATGTTTGTCTGTGCACATATAATGACTACTCAGGGTGACAGGGTTTGGTCAGTTTCTCATTACTAATACATTTCTCTACAGAGCTTCAAATAGCAAGACAAAGTCCCAATGAGGAAGCCCTGGGAAGGAGCCGTTTGTGGGCATGGCAGGATATTCAGATGGAGCTTGAGCAGGCAGCTGTCGGAGGGTGTCTCTGTTATATTTTGGTTGGCGGGACAAAATATCTAATACCCACAAGCGAAAAAGAGAAAAGATGTGTTTTCTCTCACAATCTGTGGAAGTTTTAGTCCATAGTCCACTAGCTTTACAGCAGGGCAGCATGGCAGAGGGTCAGTGCAGAGGAGAAACAGTCCATGGCATGGCTGGCAGGAAGCAGCCAACAGCACACCTCCCTTTCCCTTTGTACTTCTTCAGGCTGCAAGCCTATGAGTTGATGCTACTCCCGCTCAGAGCGGGCTTTCTGTCTTTAGTAAATCCACTGTCACACCTGGAACTGTGTTAATCTGATTGATTGAGTCAGTTATCACACAACCATAATCCATATCAGCACATGCTAGTTACTCTCAAAAGCCCTATCAATGAGGGCACTAGGGTTTGGGGGACCTATAGATCCAATCTATAACAGAGGGCAAATCAAAGCACAGACACGGGAAGCTATCAGGATCAGAGATCAAAGCTCACATAAGGTAGTCTCCAAAGGGGATGTGAAGGGAAACTGCAAGGATAACACCATGAGGTGACAGCTAGGTAACAATAATATCTTTTTGTAGGCTTAGTCTTCTCATGAGCCAAGTGGCAGAAAGAAGGAGGAGCAGAAACCCACCAATACCCTCCATCAGTCAATCAATCTCTGTCTCTGTCTCTCTCTTGCTCTCTCTCTCACATACAGTCCTTCAGGAAAATTACCCATGAGCTCAAAAGTGTTCTGTACAAGATCAAACTTCTATACTTCTCTTTACTTTTCACTTTATAGTTAAATGACTGTGCCCTTTGTACTAAGGTAGGAACCTCCATTCCATAAAAATGTCATATCACATAGAAAATTCCATCATATTACATTCAAGTGATCCTCTTTTAACACATTAATTTGAGCTTGGCTTTGTTCTACAGGGCAAGGTAGAAGAATTAAATAGTGTTCAACCGTGTCACAAAGATAACTCTTACCATACTGGTTGGAAACTTAAGATGAGCACTAGCAATATGATTTTTCACTTAATGGTTAGGTGTGCTATAGAACTTATGAAAACATGTGTATACCTCCATTCGTCTGTGGAATTAGCTGACCAGATATATATGGGATGAAGATTTCAATTATGTAAGTTGAGGATAATAACAAAATAATCATGATAACCTAATAAGTATTTTTGAAATTCTACAATGTTATATTTATTTCTGATATTATTTCTTATGGTTATTTCTACTTATAACCCATATCTATGACTTCTTCTCTTCCAGTTAAATTTAGTTAAGGCGAAAAATCAAAAATCAGTGAACTAGCAAGCTTATTCAGGTAGAAACCCATTCCAAGGTAGGGATTCAATCCAGACCTTCATTTCCAAAAGAGTTAATGAGACAAATGACCAACTATTACATAATTCACTCAAGCCTTCAGCCATTTATTTCTATGGGTATGATGTAGAGAAATTTTTTACTTAAGATGGATGTAAATTTGTGTTTAGTAATAAACTTTTTCTACTCTCATAAACTGTTCAGACTAGAGGTTAGCACACCACAAGCTCCTGAATCACTCGGTGCCTACTGCCTATCTTTGTCAATAAAGTTTTACTGCCACACAGCTCTATCCATTCATTTATGTGTTCCTATGATCACCATCATGCTACAGCCTGACTGCTGCTCAAAACTGAGTCATCACATAGTCCAATATTCCATAATTGCATTGGGTTACCAGTGAAACTGGCAATGTTGGAAGCTATTGATTTAAGCCTCTTACAAGCCATCATATCAATCTAGCTCTGCGTTTTATGCCTCATAATTAAGCTTTTCTGCTGGGTGATCAAGGGCAAGTTAAAGCTAGACCTGTATAACATATATAAAGCAAGACCTGTATACCATTCATCTTTTGTATCTTTCAAGGTCAAATCCCCTCAGGATTAACTTTGGAACCATGTACAGTGCTTTGTAGAACTGTCTTCAGTGTTACAGCTCAAAGAGAAGAAATTTTTTCTTTTTCTTTTTTTCTTTTCCGTCCTTACCAATATTGATCAAAAAATTTATCATGTCTACATCCTGTGCTCTGTATAACTATTATGAAGACAACAATATGCAATGTGTCAATTATTGCAAATGTACTACTAATATGTTTTGAAACTATCATATTATTTCTTATTAAAGGTAATAAAAAATAATAAAAAGAACAGAAATTCTATATAAAAATTATTCAGGCCGGACATGGTGGCACACGCCTGTAATCCCAGCACTTGGGAGGCTGAGGCAGGAGGATCAGTGTGAGTTCAAGGCCAGCCTGGGCTACAAAAGTGAGCTCAAGGCCAGCAAGAACTGCATAGTGAGATCCTGTCTCAAAAAGACCAAAAAAAAAAATATTCAGAAGTCATGCATATTCATATATCACAAAGATAAATTTGCCTTATCCTCTTTAAAAGTAAGTGCTAGAATAAAAAAACAATGATAATACCAAAGGTTATATATAGACAAATTATTCACTCTGTTTAGAATGTATCCCATGTATAATTAAAAATAAAGTTTTAGTTATAAAAAAAAAAAAAAACAAACAAACTGAGTCATCATGGCAGGGGCCATAAAGCCCACAGGGCCTAAAATATTTACTTCCTAGACTTCAACAACAACAAAAAAAAATTTGCAGACATCTGTTAAACTGAAGTATAAGTTGGTGAAAATAATTTTAATCATATTGACAGTTTTGACACAAACTATGTTTTTCCCATGTTGTCTAACCTAGTCAATTCCCCAGTCGTCATTTTGCTACTTTCAAACAACTGGGTTTAGGGACATAAGTATGAATACATAACACAATATGCGCTCTTCATAGAACACACTAGTTAGGCAGCATATCTGAGGCGTACCTCTCATGGAAACAATCCCTAGCTCATCATTTTGACAACTTTAATTCTACATAGCTCTCTCAAAAGGAATGAAGAAATGTATTGAGCGTCATTTGAACCACTGAAAAGCAGCATCATTGTAATTAATTTATGTCAGTAGGTGACACAGATTTAAAATGTGGCTGTATCTCTCAACAAGCACAAACGAGCCTATTAAGAGAAAATAAATAAATAAATAAATAAATAAATAAATAAATAAATAACTGTATCTGGAAAATAGCAGAAAAGAAGTCCTCAAAATCATAGGAAAATAATTGGATTAGTAGTTAGAGTTCTTTCTTTTTTAATTGGATACAGGTTCTCACTATGCAGTTCACACTCATGGTCATCTGCCTGTCTCAGCCTCCCCCGTGCTGGGATTACAGGCAAGTACCACCATGTCCACTTTTCCTCGGGGACCCAGGCAGGTATAGCATGAGGTACTGGGGATCAAACCTGGGTCCCTATACTTGTCAGGCAGCTGCTTAGACTGCCAAGCTATCTCCTCAGTGCTTAAAAAACAATTTATTTTAAATATTAAGGTCAATAGTAGAAAACTATTTAAATATATTACTCTAAAGTATTTTGGGCTCAGTGTAGCAAGGTTAGGCAAGTTTAAGCAAGTGCAGGGAGTATGGTTCAATCCCTGGCACCACATGCCATGCCAGCCCCACCCACACTGCAGGCTAAGCTGGCCACAGTCTGGGTACAGTGGCACACACCTGTAATCCCAGCACTGGGGTGGTGAAAGCAGGAGCACTACCAAGGGTCTCAGATGCATAGTGAGACCCTGAAGCAACCAGATACCTTTAAAAAATAGTTTCCCTTTGTTCTCAACATCCTTTTCCTCTCCTATCTTTTATTTTTAAATTTGATTGATTGATTGATTGATTGATTGATTGACTGACTGATTGATTGATTGTAGGACTGGGGTTTGAACTCATGATCTTGCACTTGCCAGGCAGGCGCTTGTGCCATGGAGCTATCTCCCCAGCCCTCTCTGCTTCTATCTTAAAGCAAGTTAAACAGAAATCATGAAGCATACTCTCTTGCAATTTAACTAAAGATACATCATTGTTACTCCTCTGTGGCTATACATATAAAACCATGTTATTCTTTTTTTTTAATAATTTTTTTTTTTGTTTCAGAACTTTTGTTTGTTTATTTATTTTTATGGCCAGCTCTGCCTGCCCTGAGAGCAGGGCTGGTGCAGCATGTGCTGCTGGGGATTGAACCGCGGTCCCTGCAGCCGCCTAAGCTTTCCTAAGCAGGCGCTTTAGACCACTGAGCCATCCTGCCAGGCCCTAAGACCATATTATTCTTATGATAAACTACACTGGATTATTATTTGCACTTAGAGTGTTTCTAATTTTTCTGTCTATTTTTAATACACTCATGACATTTAACACAGCAATGGTCACTGTGTTATTCTACTTTTGAACTGAATAAAAAAAAAAGGTGAGTGTTTGGTCCCTCTATAAACTTTTTGTCCTTTGGTGCTTGGGCAGGTGGCACTTACTGATATCCAGGCCTCACGTCTGCCTACTGATCAGAGCATACCGCCTCAGGCCTGTGTTGCTGACAAACTACACTGTCCCTTTGGCCTTTCGGGAGGCAGGAAGTTTTCAAATACAAGCTACCTCCTTTGACAAAGCCCAGGATGGAAGAAGAGTACTAGGGAAAAACCGGTAACTCCTGATATGGGCTTTCTGCTAGTTCATGGAGCTTTAGTACCTTCTCCCATAGGAAAAGATCAAAACTGCCTAGGAAAAATGACAGCTACATGGGTCTCTAAGACAAGCTCAGACTACAGCAAATACTCACAAACCAATCTTACACAGAGCCATGAAATTCAGTAGATTGAAGAACGCCTTCCTTACAAAACCCAGAGAGAAACCATACCAACCTCCCTCCTCTTCCTTCTTCCCCTGCTCCCCGCAGAGACCACAGAAGGTTCATTTGAAGGTCTGATGAAGGGTTCAGAAGTAGATTACAGTGAGAGGTTACTCATTTGAATTCTACATCTGAACTCCAGGTTCACTCAATTTGTCAAGCAACTTGAGACCAAGCTTGCAAGTGAAATAAATCAGATTCACATATGTGTACATCACATTGTCTCCCTTGTATAAGAAGTTGAAAGCATAGACCATGAACAAAATGTACAATAGGTATTGTAAAATGGAAAGAAGCCATTCAAAAGGAAAAAGAAACTGGGATGGGCAAAAGGGAAAAAAGGAAGGGAAAAGAAAAATATACACATACATAAATATACAAAACAGTTAAGGTAGTTATACTACTAATTTCAATTAGTTCATTAAAAAGAAAGGTTTGTGCTTATATTGTTTGACCCATTTTGATGCCTATACCTTGAAAGATGAGCAATTACTTTGAAGATAACAATGCACAAAGTATTAATCATTGTTTCTCCTATTGTTTTGTTTTGAAATTGTGCATCATTGTTTTATTTGTTTTCTCTTTAAAATTTTTAAAAATTCAGTCAGGAGTCCTACAGTGGAAAGTGAAGACAGGAACGAGTCTCAGCTACCTGGCTGTCATTCGAACATCAAGACAGGCAGGACTATTTTGACTGAAGGGCAAGCCATCCAGTGGATGTGGACTGTCAAGGCAAAATCACTTAACTCAGGACAGAAGGCTGAAATCCATGATCCTACTGCCAGTTGTTTTTGGTCTTCTGCAGGTCATGATCCTCTAACCCCAGTGTACAAAGAAAGTAAAAAGCAGCTTCAGAGCTGCTGGATAGAGGATCTGACCCCAAAGAGAGAGGATTACCAACCTTGAAGCCAAAGAATTCCATCCCACCATCTCATTCAAACTGTTTTCATTGTATTAAAATGTAGTGGGTAATATAAAATGTAATGCAATGAGCTTCATGTTTTTATTTTCAATGCTTTGTAGATCTTCTACTGAAAAGAAAAAAGAAAATAAAACTTCTTTGCAACTAGAAGGCTCTCCCAGATGGCTCATCTACTTGTTCATTCATTTCTGTTTTCATGGAGTACTCACAATCTAGACACTGGCATGGCTTCAGTCTTTATCCTCTGGAAGATCAGACAGAGCTGCCCAGCACAGACCTGCCTCCGAGCCATAGGAAAAGACTGAGCTGTGCCTCATGACAGGCACCTGCCCTAGCAGAACCAGATTCATAGACAATATACAGGGAAAAGAAGAGAGGGAAAGGCGCTCAAAGCAGGCACAATACCTTGGGTGTAGTCTTACACCCTAGGAATCTGCACCTAAGAGAGTACATAGAAACTTTAGGGTTTTTTTTAATGAATTTAATAGCTTTGGTCACATGTTGTTGAGTACTGAATATCATGGCTTGCCACTAGTGATAAAAATAGAACCTTTTCAAGTAAACCAGTGCAGCTCACATTTATCTTAAAATACCTCAAGATAGCTATGAAAAGTAAATGCTTTGTCCTCTGAGATTTTTCTCCAAATAAAAAGGCCCATAAACATCAAAGTTTAGAAACTTTTGCCTTGGTAAATACATCACCACCAGTACTTTTGACAAATAACTAAAACAACCTAACATGCATGCCCCACAATTGTTCACTCTAATTGCATACAATCCCTTTTGAAGAGCTCCTTGTATTTTTAGTTACACATTTGCATTTTGAGATGATTATAGACCAACGGCCACATCTAGGAGATAGCACGAATGCCACACAGCTTTCCCAAGTATTCTCCCATGGCATGTTGCAAATTATATGCAACAACACAGCGAGGGATTGAGGTTGGCATGGCCAAGGCACAGAACATTCCATCAGCACAAGGACCTCTTGTGTAGCCCTTTTTTAGCTGCCCTGATCTCTGCTTACTCCTCCTCCAACCCTGAGCAACCACTAACTTGTTCTCTATTTCTGAAATTCTATCCTTTAAAGAAATTTACATGAATTACATTATGCAGTGTTTGTTTTTTTAATATTTTATATCTTCACTCACAGCACTCCCTGAAGATAAAAAATATTCATTCAAGATACTATGTGTATCCATAGTTAGTTGTTTTTAATTGCTAAAACCTATTCTGCAGAATGGATATAACACAATTTGTTAGATTAATAACCCACTGAAAGATATCTCAGTGGTTTCTAGTTGCTAGTTGTTATGCTGAAATTTGTGTGACGATTATGTTTAATTCTTCTGAGATAAATGTCCAAGAATGCAAAAGCTGAGCCATGTGGAAGCTCTATGGTTAGTTTTATAAGAATCTGCCAACCTATTTTCCACAATGGCTTACCTTTTACATGCCTACCATCAGTATAAGAGTGACACAGATTCTCAACAATATCTGGTGTTTTGTCACTGCTCATTCAATAAATGCAAATTAAAACAACACTGAGACTCCATCTCACCTCAGAAAGAATGGCTATCAATAAGAAATCAACCAATAACAAACGCTGGAGGTGCTCTGAGGAAAAAGCAAAGCAACCCTTCTCTACTGTTGGTGGAATATAGACTGGCACAACCACTGTGGAAACCAGTGTGGAGGTTTCTCAAAAAGCTAAGATTAGAACTTCCATTCAACCAAGCCATTCCCCTTCTGGCTAGTTTTCCAGGAGAACTGAAAACACCATGCCACAGTGATATACGTATAGTCACATTTATAGCAGCACAAATTGTAATAGTGAGATCTTGGAAACAACTCAAATGCCCATCAACTGAGGGATGGATAAGAAAGACATGGAATTTTTATACAGTGGAGTACTACTCAGATATAAAGACGATGAACTCAAGGTTTTTATAGGTAAATCCAAATAAATCAGTCCCACATGTGCAAACATTGTATTGTCTCTCTAGTATAAGTACCTGAAAGAGTAAATAAAATCTGAAAGGTACAATGGATACTGGGAAAGGGAAAGAAATTGTTCAAAGAGAAGGAACACACACACACACACACACACACACACACACACACATGATAGCTTGGATGACTGTACTGCTGATTTCTACTGGTATATTGAAAGCAGCAGTTACTGCTTAATTTTTTTCTCTCTTCTTAATTTTTGGCCAATTTTTTATGCTTATATCTAGTAATATGGACAACTAATTTGAAGACAATATTATGCAATTTAACAATCATGGTTAAATTCCTATCATTGTGCTCATCGAAATTCTATGTCATTTCTTTCCTTTTTTTTTTTTTTTTTTTTTTTTTTTTTTTTTTTTTTTTTTTTTTTTTTTTTTTTTTTTTTTTTTTTTTTTTTTTTTTTTTTTTTTTTTTTTTTTTTTTTTTTTTTTTTTTTGTCTTTTTTTGAGACACGGTCTCGCTATGCAGTTCAGGCTGGCCTTGAGCTCACTTTGGTAGCCCAGGATGGTCTCAAACTCACACTGATCCTCCTGCCTCAGCCTCCCAAGTGCTGGGAGTACAGGCATGTGCCACCACGCCTGGAAATATCTGATCATTTTTATTCCTCATTTCTTTTATTTTTTATTCTACTCATTCTGACAGGAATGTAGTGATGCTTCATTGTGCTTTTAATGTTCATTTCTCTAGAGTTGTTTAGCATCTTTTCAAGTACTAATTTACCATATGGACAACCTCTTTAATAAAAAAAAAAAGTGGCTTCTGCCCATTTTCCAATGGGATTGTTTTTACTGTTGAGTTTTTGAGAATTATTTATAAAATCCCTATATACTTGTTCTTTATCATATATGTGGTTTCTAAATACCTTACTCCAATTTGTGGCTTGTCTTTTTTTTTCCTTTTTAATATAATCTTTCATTAAGCAAGCATTTTATTTTCATTTTTTGAAAAACATGAAATTTTCCTTTTATGGATTGTAATTTTGATATAAAGCCTAAGAAGTTTTTGCCCATGTCTAGGTCCTGAAGACTTTCTCCGTTTTTTGCCTGAGAGTATTAGAGTTATACATTTTTCACTTAAATCTTTGATCCATTTAAGTAAAAGTTGTTCAAGTCTTATAAGGCTTAGATCAAGGCTACTTTTATGTTTTATCTATTGTTTTCACCAATGAATGTTCAACTTTCCCAGTCATGTACTGAAAGCGATAGCTTTCCTTTGTGAAAAATCAGTTGGCTATATTTGCTTGAATGTTACATCTCTGTTCTCTTATTTCATTCCATGGATCTACATGCCTCTTCCTCCACCAAGCCCACATTCTCTTGGTTACTGTTACTAACAGAAAGGTTGTCAATTGAACAACTAAATTCCTATTTTATCCTACTTTAGCAACATCATTTTAATATCCAGGCCTGTACCTTTTATGTAAATTTTACAACACTGTTGTCTATCTCTGTAGAAAAGGCTAGGGTTTTGGTAGAAGTGATGTTAAGATCACAGATGAAGTTGAAGAGAACTGACATCTTCACAATGTCATCTCTTCCCATTTTCAAGCATGGAACACCTCTGCATTTATCCGAAGTCTTTTCTCCCACCCATACTTGTAATCTGCTGTACACAAAGCCTATATGTGTTTTGTGTATTTCTTTGGAGCAACTATAAATGGTAACTGTATTTTAAATTTTCATTTTTGTGTTTCACTGTTACAATAGACTCAGTATCCCTCACCCAAAAATTTGAAATACAAAATTGGAACCTTTTCAAGAGTCTTATTTTAGACTGATTTGAGGTTCTGACTTTGGAGGAGATAGGATTTCTGAACTTCTGATTATGAGTATTCAACCAATAGCCTGTGAATGCTACACAACCTGAAAAATCTAAAACCTGAAAAGCTTCTGGTTCCAAGCATTTCAAATAAAGGATACTCAATCTACAAACAGAAATAAGACTTGATGGGGGGCATTACTGGGAATTTAATTCAGGCCCTTTATGTACCTAGTGCTTTAAAATTTTTTGTTTGTTTGTTTGCTTATTATTTTTGGTACTGGGGATCAAACTCAGGACCTGTGCTTGCAGGCAGGCACTTATGCCACTGAGCTATCTCCCTGGCCCTATTTTTAAATTTTAAGTCACCGTCTAAATTGCCAAATTGCCCAGGCTGGGCTTGAATTTAGCATTCTCCTGCCTTAACCTTCAGGGTGCTTCAAGGTTTATAACCTCGCACCACCACACCCAGCCTTAGGTGTTTATATTTGCTTATGAACTCTTGCTAAGCTCATTTTTTTTTCCTTTGGTAGATTCTTTAGAATTTTCCACCTAGATAGTTGTGTCATCTGAAATCAGAGACAATTTTATTCCTTCTTTCTCACTAATCCATCTTAGCCTGGCTAAAGCTTACTACAACGTTATGGTGAAGGAGAATTTGTGCAAAAACAACCTCCTCCACTATTGCCAATCTTAAAAGGTAAATCTTGCAAACTTTCACCAAGTTGGAATTTAGCTGTAGGTTTCTTTTTTTTTTTGGTCTTTTTGAGACAGGGTCTCGCTATGCAGTTGAGGCTGGTCCTGCGCTCACTTTTGTAGCCCAGGGTGGTCTCGAACTCGCACCAATCCTCCTGCCTCAGCCTCCCAAGTGCTGGGATTACAGGCGTGAGCCACCATGCCCAGCTTAGCTGTAGGTTTCTGTCGATGGTCTTTTTCCATTTGAGGAAGTTATTGACTAGCTTCCTGGTTTTTTTTTTTTTTTTTCCTTAATCATGAATAGGTTCCGAGCTTTTATCAAATGCTCTTTCTCTAATGGTGCAATCATATTATTTTTCACTAAGATGATGGGTTACACTGATTGATTTGACATTGATATTAAATCAGCCTTGCACATTGAAGACAGTCTACTTGGTGGTGTGAATTATTTTTTACATATATTCTTAGATTTCATGTACTAAAATTTTGTTAAGGATTTTTGCATGTACGTTCATAAGGAATGCTAGGCAATACTTTTCTCTTTCTGTATATCTTCAGTTTTATGAGAGAGATAATAGCTTTATAAAATGAGCCCAATTTTTATGGAAGACACTGTACAAAGCTGGTATTAATTTTTCTTTAAATGTCTGGTAGAAATCTGTAGTTAAAGCAATTTATGTCTGAAAATCGTGGGAAGGAGGATTTTGGGATTATAGATCAAATTTGTTTTTATAGTTAGAGGTTTGTTTCCCTTATCTATTTCATTTTGGTTACAATTTGGTAGTTTGTGGGTTTTGAGGATTTGGATCATTTTTCTAAGTTGTTCAATTCTTGAGTATGTTTTTAAAAATAGTATTCCTGGCTGATGCTAACAAATGTTTTGCAAACAGCAGTACATGGTTCCAGGGTAAACCCTGAGGGGACCTGACTGACCTTATCAGATATAAAATGTTGCATATTTTTTGTAACATAGGTCTTACTTTATCTTGGTCTTAACCATGAAGCAGAAAAGTCTAACGATAAAGTATAAAAAAGAAAGCCATATTAATATGCTGAGTTGTAAAAGGCTCAAGCCAACAGCCCCTGATAATGCCAGATGAGTTGACAATCCACTGCTGTTATGGACTGTTGGACTAAATACACAGCTACTTTCTCTCTGTGCAATGAAAAGAAAGATCTGTACTAATGATGTTTAGACATGAAATCATGTCTGCATCTTGTACCGTGAACAACTACATTGAAGACAACATTACGCAGTGTATTAACTATAGTAATAATAATAATAATGAATTTTTAAAAATAAAAATAAATAAAATAGTATTCCTTATTCCCCCTCCCTTAATATCATGTTAAGGGCTTCTAGGTCAATACTGCTACCTTTTGTTTAACTGCAAATATGTGTTATTTATCTTCTTCATTTTCATTTTTGTTAGTTTTACTGCTTTTTAAAGAACCAGTTTTTGTGTCATTGATTTTTGCTTACGATTTTCCTGTTTAAATTTAGTTGATATAGGGCCGGAGACAGCACAGCGGCATAAGCACCTGCCTGGCAAGTGCAAAGTCCTGAGTTCAATCCCTGGCACAACAACAATAACAACAACAAATTAGTTGATATCTACTCTTTATTGCTCTCTTTTCTTTCTTTAGCATTATTTTGCTCTCCTTTCTTCTAATTCCTCAGTATAGGAAAATGTATTATTAATCTGAGAAACTTCTTTTTCATATAAGCATTTAGTGCTATAAACTTCTACCTCAATATCATTACGCTTTGTCCCACAAATTCTGATATGTTGTTTTTTGGTTCTCATTTACTTTCATAGTCTTACACTGTGGTCTAAAATTTCCTCTTTTACCCATTAATTACTTACTAATAATGCACTACTAAATTTCTAATTGGGTAGAGACTTCTATGCTTTTTGTTTTTCCCTTTGATTCCATGATCAGACTAGATACTCTGTGTAATTTCAAGTCTTTCAAATTTTTGTTGTCTGTGTTATGACCCAGGATATGTTTTCTCTTGGCTCGTGTTCCACAGATGCTTTATAGGAATGTATGTTTGCTGTTTTTTCATAGAGTGTTCTTTTTTTTTTTTGTATGAGTTTTGAAGGCAGGACCTACAGGATGTACAATATATAGATCAGGCTCATAGCCATTTTCCTGTGTTCAGCCTCCCAAGTGTCAGGATTACAGGTGCATATCAGTTGCACCCCTGGTGGTGGGGCCAGTATGGCATACCGGGGATCAAACCCTGGTCCCTGTGCCTGTTTTAGTCTGCTGAGCTATCTGGCCAGCCCAGATAGAATGTTCTTTTAAGCTTTATTTGGATCCTAGAGTCAAATGCTATTGTTCAGTTGTGTATCTTCATTGGCTCTGTCTGGTCCTCTACAAAATGCTTTCTGGAATGCACAAATCATCACCTACACTTGTATATTTCTCCATTTTTACCTTCGTAGTAGTTTACCCATTATGTATTTTGCAGATGTATGTTTGCCTAAAAACATATTTAAGTTTGCTATATTTCCCTAAGAAATTGTTTCTCTTATTTTCACAATTTTCTTTGTTCTAAAGAAGACTTTTTAGTATTATTATAACTACCTCGCCTTTTTTAAAAGAAGAAGAAGGAGGAGGAGGAGGAAGAAGAGGACGAGGACAAGGAGGAGGACGAGGAGGAGGACGGGGAGAAGAAATACTTGCAAGGTAAGTTTTCTCATCCTCTCACTTCAACATATGCATGTCATTGTATTTCATGAGAAATTCTTACAGTTAACATATGATTCAATCATGTTTTGTTCAATCTATCCAACTAATCTGTCTTTTCACTGGTGTATGTTGACTCTTCACATTTAGGGTAACTAATCGTGTATCTAGGTTTCTATGAGCCAGTTTAGCTTTTTTTTTGTCCATACTATATTTTTTTTCTTCTGACTTCTCTATGAGTTATTCCTTAAATACACATTCGTGTATTATTTTCTTAGTGATTACTCTAGGAATTGCAATGTAAGTATGAAATTTATCACGATATACTGGTATTGAAATTCATCAGTTGTAGTGACAGGTAAAACTCTTCTATTTTGTTGCTTTGTCATCCACTGTTTTTAAATAAGTATCTTAAGTATTTCCTCACCAGACTTTGGAAACGCATCAGACAGTGTAATAATTTTTGCTTCAAGGATCAAGTGACTTAAGATCACTTACTTTGTATGTATCCCAATGTTCTTGTTTCCTTCCACTAGTTCCAAGTCATCTTCTCTTGTCTCCTATTTAGAGAATTTACATATGTTGCAAGGATTTAAGGCAACAAGCCCTCATTTGTTTCTCATTTGGAGGATGCCTTTAATTCTTCTTCAATCCTGAAGGTTATTTTTATTGGATATAGTATCATAGGTAGACAATTCTTCTCTTTCAATACTTGAAAAATGCTATGCTATTTCCTTCTGGTTTTCATGATTTCATAAAAAAATCTTCCATCATTCAGCTTGATTTTTCATACAAACAATGTGTTCTTTCTCTTTAGCTTATTTCAAGGTTTTTTGTGTCATTATATTTACGTGTCTTGGAATGGATTTACTTGGATTTATCCTATTTGGAAATTTCTTAACCTCTTAAATATGTAGATTTATGCCTTTCACCAAGTTATCGGTGACTTTAGGCCAATATAACTTTAAATATTTAGTCTCTTTTCTCTTTTTGTATTGCTGTGATGTTATGAATGGTATAGCTACTGCTCTCCTCTGACATATTTCTGAAACTGTCAATTTTTTACAATAGTTTTTGTCTGTCACTCACATTAGATTATTTCCACTAGTCTTTCCTGAACTTTATTTATGCTATTCACCATCATCTCCATTCTACAACTGAGCTGATCCAGTGGGCCTTTTATTTTGGTGATTGTACTTTTTGGTTCTATAATTTCTACTTGATTATATTTTGTATCTTTTATTTCTTTGTTTAGATATCTTATATTTGTTTTCCATTCGTTTCAAGCCAGTTGCTAATTGCTTCTCAGAGAAATTCTATAATTCCGAACATTTGGTTCATGTCAATATGGGCTTTTATTTTTATTCATTTACGTTAGAATTTTCTTGGTTCTTTGAGTGAAAAGTGATCTTTTAAATTGCATTTTGTGCATTATGAATTTTATATCATTGGGCTCAGGAACATGTTTAGTCTTTTTTCTTCTTTCTTTTTTATTTAGTAGTCATTCTACTGTGAAAGTATGACATCAGGCCAAGTACATGGGCATGGGTGGCCTAAAAGAAGGCCAAGTTCCTCTTCTGGATCACAGAAAACACAGAGCTGGTCTAGTCTTATTTAATAGTATGGCCCAGAGTAAAGAAGATACTCCCACAAGTGTTCATGTGGTCCATTTGTGGGAAGAGGGCTGTGTGCATATGTGTGTGTGTGTGTGTGTGTGTGTGTGTGTGTGTGTGTGTGCGTGCGTGCACACGTGCTGATCAATGTAGAAAGCTTTGGAATTCTCTACTTGAGATGCACAGAGGTCAATGAGGATACCAGGAAACCCATGACCCTGTTAAGCCCCAAGGCTCCTACAGAGTTCACCTTCTCCGTTCTATCTTTCAGAGTACTCCTTCTGTGTCTCCTGTACTATGTCTGTGTTTTATTTTTGTAAGAAAGAGAACCTGGTTGACACGTGGCTGTTCAATATCTATAAATTCAACAACAATTTTAAACATATTCTTAGCCCACTTCCTCTAATAATTACGTTCACTCATAAGGCTTCATACCTTTGAGTATCACACAGCCTGTGCTTTGTTCTTTTCAGAAGTCACTTTGTGGAAGGATTTGATCATTTAAGCATCTTTTCTGATTAGGGTTGGAAACATCACCATTGAGCTCCTAACTCAGCTTAATATTTAAATATGAGAAATGGGGTAAAATCCTCATCTAGCCAGTAGCCAAACAATGTGAGTCCTTAAAGAAAATTAGTAGTAGAGGTAAGTTGTCCCTACCTCAGCCTAGCACATAAGCACAAGTGAACATTCCCAGGATACCTATATTCTTTGAACCATTATGGCCCTTATTTTTCACTTCTAAAATGAAGCTTATTATAGTGTCTTCCCATCAAAAAAAAAATTGAAGCTCACAAATGAACCCTCACCTATGTTGCCACAGGAATGGATTTCTCCAAGTATTATTATCACTCCCTCAGAGAAACCCAAAATAAGTACTTCCAGCAACTGCATCTAAGATATCACCAATGCCATGCCCACTTTGGGACAAGGAGTTCTCCTGTGAGGTACATGTCCAGTGCCCCACAGTAGCTTGCTGAGTTTATTCCCTTGGGTTTTCTTTCCAAAGGAAGAAAATCCATGTGTAATTAGTAGCAGTCATGAATGCTATTAGGTATGATGGGGTTTCATCTACAACAAGGCAACCCTCCTGAACTGTCAAATGGTCCTGTCTGTGGTATAAACTGGGACTATGCTAATTGTATTGATAAATTTAACAGTGGCCAAAGAAAATCAGAATTTATTTCATAAAAGTCTATTTTAAAAATTATTCTAGAATGTTCTATACGTAAAAGACATTTCTGTCCCTTTTCCTAAGACATTCCATTAATATTAAGATTCTCCTTTTTTTCTACAATATTACAGAATAGACAACTCTTAGAACATGGAAAATTTGGTACTAAGCAAACATCTCTCCTATCTCTGTAACATTTACCTTCTAATCATGACCAGTGAACCCCCTAGAAATCTCAAAGATCATTTAGTCAATGAGAAGTACAAACGGGGAAACACAAGTGGATTAAATATCCTTTGAAACCTGAGCAGGAACCATGCTGTTTCAGTTATGCCAACATAGATGTCAAGCACGTGTAGGACACAGTTACAGAAAGAAGGAAATTATATGTGCAATTATTTCAGAATTGGTAAGTCTCTCAACTCGAGGCCATCATTCCAGGGTCATGACTGGATTTGTATCTCTTCATGTGATTATACACCCTGGTGCTCCACGGGCCACAATGATTGGACACCACATACCATGCGGTTGTGCAATACAGACGGACTCACTGTCAACATTACTGTGAAGCAGACATTGTATGCCACATCCTGTGGCCCTGCCAGGTGGCAGCACCTACCTCTTTGTTTGTCCTGTCTGCTTGCACCAGTGTTCCATTCAGGCAAGGTTCAACATAGTGCAGTTCCTCGTTATACTACAAAAGGAAGAAACAGTCAAGAGGAAACATTTAGTTAAAGACTAAAATGGGAATAATTAATAATCAAAGAGTACACAAATACACAAAATAAACACAGTTCCAGCCAAATATGTTCATACAAAGTGACTTTTCCCATGGGTACTCCCAGTGGTGAAGGTAAACTTCACTCTTTTCTCTTCTGGGACAAAAACTTCTAGAGAATATGCTTGAGTAGACCATGGTTCCAGATCACACTGTCCCCTGGTCATCCTTCAAGAGTGCCCCAAAATGCTGGAAGTTGAATGGGTGTTGTTTACACCTCCAGGAGCAGCTGGGCCTGCATAGCATCTCAGAACGACTTGAGCTGCTGTCTCTGGTTTCAGAGAACTGAAGGAAATGTGTGGGTCACGCGGGAATGGGGACCAGACGAAGCAAGGGACACACCTTCATACCCTCCAGGAACTCTGGAAGGGCAGGAGATGGTCATGGAGCTGCTCGCGTGCAGTCATGGCATCAGCTATGATTTGCCACGTCTGCTTCCCATCTTTTAATGCTGACTTCCCAAAGAATAACCCTTCAGTTGTGTCCAGAAGCCCCTGCCTCACTGAACCTGACTCTTTGCATCGCAGCCAAGCTGGTCTTCCAACCCAAACCTGGTCACGTGACTTCTTGCCAACCCCACTTAGTTTCCCACTATTCTGCACATAAGCCTCCCCAGGCATTTCCCCTCATCAGCTCTCTCCCAAGACATGTTCTACCCAACCCTAGTCCATTCCTATCCGTGGTTCCCATTCACATCTCGGCCCACTGGCTGACTCCTGGGTATTGTCTAGGTCAACTCTTCCACCTTCTCTGAAAAAAGCAACTTTAATGCAGGGTAGAAAACTGGTTCAACATCTTTCCTCTATACTCCTATACACTCTAATTTCCTATCATTTGGCTCCCCTAGTGGAGGTGGATACGTTACCTTAGGGCCCACGTGTGGGCCATCAACATATTCCTTGTGGCACGAGTGAGACTGCACCCACCGTAGGTGCCCACAGTTGATTGGTTTAATGCAAAGATCATAGCATTTCCCTTTATTGGCTACAGGAGTTCAGGGCCCCTAAGGGACCTCTCTGGTCTTTGCAGCTATGGACAGCGAGGTCCAGGGCAGGGCAGCAAGAAGGAAAGCAGTGAGCTTTAAGATGAGCTTGGAATGTTGCCGTGGACCCACTGCGGTGATGAGCCTTCCGCAGCTGTAGCTGAGACTGGACCGCACCCAGCCCTGTAAGCAGAGGGGCCACCTCAGCAAGCAGCAACAGGGCGATCACTGCGATTAGCTGCTCTCTGGTGTTGACCTCCTACCTTGCCCAGACACAGGCTGACAGCCTCACGTTGTCAGTTCTTCCAGTCATCCACCCTTTACCAGTGGGGACACTGATGCAGAGCAAGGGGGATGGAGGTGCTCAAAGACACCAGAAAGTAAGGACGGGCTGGAGGCTAGGTTCAAATCCAGGAGGCCCGGATATCATGCCCCTCTCCTTGGGCTCCCAGTACAGCCTACATCTCTTCTCCTGCCCCAGCCGTCTGTATCTCTCCACTGTCTGACTGCTGACTCCTTTTTTGTGTGTGTCAGGACACATAAAAGCATTTTAAAATGTTTATCTACATCTTAGAGGTTCCATATACACCTGGGAAGCGCAGAACAAAAATCTCTTTACTAATTTGAATCTAGCCATTGAGACAGCAGAGTATCACTTTCAATTTTAAAAAATGGAATGGCTCTCAGGATCCAGGAACCATTTGTGCAGATCTGAAGAATTTCTCAAAAGTCCTCTTGCACACTAGACAGACAGTGAGTGCTGCTGAGGAAACAGCCAACTCCCTCTACTTCTCCTCCGCTGCTAACTGCCTCAGTTCATGCCCAGAAATCTAAAGCATGATCGGTGTTAGCCAGTCAAAGCTACCCAGTTCCTCTCTGCTGGCAACTAGCTTCCATCGCCTGTTGAACAGCAAAGAGTAGGCAAGTGACCCATTTCTGGTGCATGGGATACAAAAGGAAGTCTTCTGGGAAATTTCAATCAAAATTTAAGAATACCATTATATGATATTGACCTTAAGTTCTCCACAGGATGCTACTGTGAAGGTGTAGCACCCATTCCTCAACTATGAAGTGATAACACTGTTATGGTTTGTGTCACGCAGTCACGGAGCAGGGGGTTCTAGAGTTTGAGACTCATGTTCCACTGGGATTACGTGTCTTAGTACTGCTGGAATTATGGATCTTAGTACTGCTGGGGTTATGGGTGTGGTCTGAGGTGGATATCCTGAGGCAGAGAGCCTGAATGTAATAGAGAGACAGAGAAACAGACTTTCTCTCTCTCTATTGCTCTTTGTTGCCCTGGTTGATCAGTCGCCTCTGTGGCTATTTGCTGCTCTCTCGCCACTATGAACTGGGTGCACTCTGCCCTGTTCTACTCAGCCTTAGAGCCAGCTGAACATGGCCTGAAAGCTCCAGGAACTGTGAGCTAAATGAACCTTTCCTTCTTTCATTGTGGGTGGCAGGTACTTGTCCTGGCAGTGAGAGAAGAATAACAGAGACAAAGACAAAGAATGAAAGCAGCCCAAAGACTACAGGGTGCCAACAGGGCACAAGCGTGGGTGTTTAACAAAACCATCACACCACTGCAGTAAGCCTGCACTACTCTGTACAGGCAATTATGAAGCTTTGTGTGCAGTTGTGACTTTTACTCAGCTGTTCTGTAACTTAGAGCCTAAAACTGAGGTTTCCACCTTGTTTCTTCTGCTTTCTCTCAGTCCATTTTCTATATTTTATATAAAATACGCTCTCAGGACCCAGGAAGTATCTAAAGAGAGAACCGGAGCACTGGCAAGATAGCTCAGTGCTCTAAAGCACCTGCTTAGGCAAGCTTAGGTAGGCGCAGGGGTCTGCAGTTTGATCCCTGGAACCACATGCTGGGTCAGCCCAGCCCTCAGGGCAAGGCACAGGGAGAAAGAGAGAGGGAAGAGGGGAGGAAAGAAAGGAGGAGGAGAGAGAGAGAGGGCGGGAGGGAGGGAGAGATAGAGAGAGACAGAGAGAGACAGAGAGAGAGACAGAGAGAGAGAGAGAGAGAGAGAGAGAGAGAGAGAGACACTGGAGCCACCAGAGGGAAGTGAAGAGAAAAAGAAGGTGGCAAAGTGTCCCGACTCTTGGCTTGAGGCACAAGGGAGGAGGCTGAAATCACCATGAGGGTGGGTGACTCAAGAGGCCTCCTGGGAGAAATGCACCCATGAAACAGAGCAGTGCATGCTGTGAGGTGCAACAGCTGGCGGCCTGCAGTTCAAGCGTCTCCTGCAGGGAGCATGGCCTGACACCATTTTAGGGAGGGACCAAGAGAACCCCGGACCTGGAGCAGCGTGGGTTGCCTTCCTATCAGGGGTTCCAGTGACTGGGCGAGGCACAAGCACAGGAGGCATCCAAGGAAGGGACTCAGAGACCAGGCCAGGAAGAGATACTCAGAGTGCTGCAGGTGGCACAGACTTAGGAGTGGAGCAGGGGGCCAGCGGTGGTGCACTCAGCTGCACAGAAGGCCAGGCTGAGCTCCGGCTCTGGTGGTAGAGTTAGAGCCTCTGACCAAAGGAACTCTGCAGATGTCTGCAGGGTCCACCCAACAACAGAATACACATTCTCCTCAGCTTTACATGAGACTTTCTCCAAGACAAGACACATACTAACTCACAGAACAAGCCAAAGAATAAGACTAGCACATGCATACTATCACAGTGTAGTGCAATGGAACCGGAAATCAATGGTGAGATACCACAAAACCACATGAATACAGAGAAATTAAGTAACAGCTGAAATTACAAAGAAATTAGTTTCTACAATTAATGATACTAATACAACATGTCAGAATGTATGGAACTCAAGTGAAAGCAGTCCCACAAGGGAAATTTATAGCAGGGAATTCTCAGAACAGAGAAACAGGGCAAAGTTAAATAATAGCCTTAGGTTGAACTCATGCTTCTAGAAAAAGGAAGAGCCAAATTAAACCCAAAGTATGTATGAGGGGAAATTATAAAGAACTGAGTAAAGATTAATGCAAGTGAAATAAAAAATTATAGAGGCATTTGGCAAAGTCTAACACCCATTCATGATAAAAGAGAAATGCCTATAGAAAATTGGACTGGACAGTCTTTACCTTAATTTGGTTAAAAAAAAAAAAAAAAAAAAAAACCTCTGTTAAAACCAATAGCCAAACACTAAACAGTGAAAAAACTGAAAGCTTTCACCCTAAAATCAGAAGCAAGATAAAGATGCCACTATCATGACTCCAATATAATTCTGGCAACTTCAGCCAGAGCAATTAGACAAGAGAGTGAAACAAAAGAAATAAAGATAAGACAGAAAGAAGTTAAACTATCTTTCTTCAGATGACATGATACTCCAGAAGATGCCAAAAACTCCACCAAAAGATATGCAGACTAAATTCAGCAACACAGCAAGAAAAAAGCTAACACCCACACATCACTAGCATCGCTTTACACAAACAATGAACTCACTGAGTAAGAAATAGGTAACCCATCACGGAAACAACATTTTACAGCAGCATCCAGAAAATGAAGTGCTTAGGAAGCAATCTAACTAAGGAAGTGAAAGATCTCTACATTGAAAACTATAATACTCTGAAAAAGGAGATCAGAGAAGCTATCAGTAAATGGAAAGATATTCCTTATTCCTAAACAGGCAGAACAACAGAGTGAAAAATCATATTTCTGAACTGTTATACAGCTGTAAGGCAATCTCAGTCAAAATACCAATAACAACAGGGCTGGCCAAATAGCTCAGTGGATTAAAGGGCCTGCAAACAGGCACAGAGGCCAGTGGTTCAATCCCCAGGCCCTGCTGGCACTGCCCCTGGGGCTCACTTAGACAGGAATTGAGACTGGCCATGGTGGCGCGCAACTGCAATCCCAGCTCTTGGGAGGCTGTAAACAAAGGAATCACTGTGAGTCTGATCTAGTAGTGAGACCCTGAACACCCTGTAAACCCTTTCCTAAAACACAAGAAAGAAAGAAAGAAAGAAAGAAAGAAAGAAAGAAAGAAAGAAAGAAAAGAAAAGAAAAGAAAAGAAAAGAAAAGAAAAGAAAAGAAATAATAACACACAGCACCATATAAAACTAGAGAAAACAATCCTAAAATTCAGTTGGAACAATGAATAGCAAAAGAAGGTCTGGTATCAAAGGCAAGGCAGGGAGCATCAAAATCCTTAGCTTCAAAATATACTACAAAGCTACTGTGATAAGAAATTTCAAAAGCACAGTACTGATGAAAACAAAAACAAGGGGCTGGGGAGATAGCTCCGAGGCACAAGTGCCTGCTGGGCAAGTGCAAGGTTGTGAGTTCGAACCCTGGTCCCACACACACACACAAAAAAAAAAAAAAAAAAAAAGAAAGAAAACAAAAACAAAACAAAACCCAGAAAACCAGACTTGAGGATCAATGTAACAAAAGAAAAGATGCAAAAGCAACTCCAAGTGTACTTGGCCACCTTCTCTTTGACCAATGGACTAAACACCTTAACTAGAAGAAAAGTAGCCTCTTTAAGAAGTGATGCTGCTGGGCCCGGCAGGATGGCTCAGTGGTCTAAAGCACCTGCTTAGGAAAGCTTAGGAGGCTGCAGGGACCGCGGCTCGATCCCTGGCACCACATGCTGCGCCAGCCCTGCCCTCAGGGTAGCCTGAGCCGGCCATAAAAATAAATAAATAAACAA
>PVJA010000645.1:0-23054 GCA_004027025.1 Myocastor coypus | reverse complement strand
TAAGTGGGAGCAAAGACTTTATAAACAACATACCCACTACACAGGAAATAATACAAAGAACCAACAACTGGGGCCTCATTACATCAAAAAAACTTTTGCAAAGCAAAAGAAACTATCAATAAAAGGAAGAAACAATTTATAGAGTGGAAAAAAAGTTTTACCAACTATTTCTCAAAGACAAACATATAAATAACTCAAGAAATCAGACCCCTCAACCTAAAAGACCCAACTCAAAAATGGGCATCTGAAATGAATAGATACTGCTCAGATGAAGTAGTACAAATAGCTAATAAATATATGAAAACAATTCAACATCACTGATCATTCAAGAGATATAAATTAGAACATTATTACCCCAGAAAGAATGGCTATTATCAAGAAATCAATTAATAGGATTAGCCAGAAAGCTCAGCAGATTAAAGTACCTGCTTAGGCAGATGCAAAGTCTGGGGTTTATGATCCCCAGTATGCTATGCCAGCCCTGCCCCAGGGGCATGCTGAGATGCCCACTGAGACTGGGTGTGGTAGTGCGCACCTGTAATCCCAGCACTTGGGAGGCTGAAACCAGGAGGATCACTCTGAGTTGAATCTGTGTAGTGAAACCCTGTAGACCCTATACTAAATGCATTTTTTTTTTTCCGGGACTGGGATTCGAACTCACGACCTTGCACTTGCCAGACACGCACTTGTGCCACGGAGCTATCTACCCAGCCCGTAAATGCATTTTTAAAAAAGAAAGAAATCAGCCAATAACAAATGCTGGTGGAGATGTGGGGTGGGGGTGAACATTTCTGCACAATTAGTGACAGTGGAAACTGGTACAATCAGTAGGGAAATCAGTGTGGAGATTCCTCAAAAAACTAAAATGACACATTCCATCTGACTGAGCTATTTTCCTTCTTATTATCTTCCTAAAAACACAAGCTCATGTTATCACAGAGACATAAGCATATTCATTTGCATAGTAGCTTATAACATCTATTACAATTTGTAGTAGCCAAATTTGGGGGGAAAAGGTCTATATGCCCCTCAACAGATGAAGAAAAAATGAAAATGTGGATTTTATACACAGTACTACTCTGCCTTAAAGTGAAAAACCTGGAACATTTAAAGGTAAATGGGAGACCATACTTTGAACTGAAATAAATTGGACAAATGCATGTAAATGCCACATGGTTCCTCTTGCGTGAGAACCTCACAGGGTAAATAAGGGCCAAAATGGATGAGGCATATTGGGAAGCAGGAAGACAGCATTCAGGGGGGAGGGAGGCGGAGCGGGTGGGGGACAAAAGGGAAGAAGAGGTAAAGGAAAAGAAATTGAAGAAAGAAATGGAAACAACGCTTTTGTAAATAAGGAGAAGAGGAAGGATGGGACGGTAGATGAATGAGGAAAGAAAAGAATCAAGATACCTTACATAGAGGTACAAATTCCCTATGATGAATGTCATCATCATGTATATCAAAAGAGTATCAATAAAGTTAATTGAAAAAAAAAAAAAAGTTCTGCACCCATATTCTTGTTCTGAAGACAGTGGTGATGATTTGTCTTCTCTTTATCCTTCCAGGGTCCCTGCAGGATCCAGGGGGACAGCAGATATGAAACCGCTATGCTAATGCAGAGGTGCATGCATGCGTAGGGCTGCAGAAGGATTTCAAAAGGAAAGAAAGCTGAAGTCCTTGCCCTCATCAGGGAGGTACATGTACAGTAATCAAAACCACGCTCACTGTCACCGTGTGTGCCGTGGCCACAGTAGAGGAATCTGTTCTTCTGAACCTCAGCCAGCTTGTTAGTGGCATCATCCAGGCTTGCTGTGCGCTAATTTCCCTCGCCTGCATCAGGGTGAAGCTACGCTCGGCAATCTGGTCTCTATCACCACAGAGAGTGGAGCTCAGCCAGATGCGAAAGGGAAAGGCGCCCAGCGCGCGGCCTGAGCTGCTGCGCATGCTCACTGTATCCCTGGTGCCTGCTGACGGGGTCTGCCAAGGGTGGCTTCCGCGTGGTGCTCCTGCTAAATCCCTCGCAGCTCTCACTATGGAATACTTCCAGCGTGTGCATCTTTACCAGTGTTCCACAGATTGCTATTTTGTGGACAATGCAACCGCAGATCTGATCCCTTCTAGCCCATTGTGGTTTGGGGTGTTGCAACACAGAAAACAACACAGGACTCACAATCTATAGGATTCTTTTGTGACAGTCACCCAGAGAGTCATACACAGAAAGAGTGCAGGGAATCTGCCCACTTGCTGAAGACCAACGGATCCGGCCGAGGGCCTGGATCCCGTGGGATGTCTGACAGGAGTCCAGGTGAAGACCTAGAGCCCTTAACACTCTCCTCCGCAAGTCCAACTGGACACCTAGAGCCCACATTAATGGCTCATGCAGACCCGTTTCAAAGAGCTGCACTGGGAAGGCCCAAAGGTCAGTGGCAGAGGCTAGAAGGCCTGCGCCACTGGGAAGAAGGATCTGTGCTGGCTGGCTGAGGATCTGAACGGGAGCCAGGAAGAGATGCTCAAAGTAAGAACCAGAGCTCCCCTGAAAGGTACCATAGCCATCCTCAGTGCCAACAAAGTCCCAAGCTTTTCAGAGGGCGAGAAAAGTGGAGTCCATATAGGGAAAGTCACCATAATAAGCTTCTCCAGGAGCCTAAGCAGTGCACCATCCTCCCCTCTGGAGCTAAGGAATCAATGCTCCAAATAAAGACCAGAGCTCCCCCAAAGTGAACTATAGCCACCTTTAGCAATGAGGTTGTGAGCTCCTTTGGTGATAAGGTCAGCCGAGTTCATCAGTAAAGCCGGCATGACAAGCTTCTCCGAGAGAACCAACAGCTCCCTAACAACCACCCTACAATCGCTCTAGTTCTGCCTCTTACACTCCCAGCAACAATAGGCCTGGTTCAGTTCTGCCAGGTTCTATAAGTTGACCACCAGTTGTCAACCCATCACATCACCCTAAGACACAACAGCCTTAGTAGCAGCGTGCCACCCAGTGTCAGTGAGGATGAAAACAAATGTAATGAACCCTTCCCCCATCACTGGCTAGATGCCATTTGCCTCTGTCATTTGCTTTCACTTCCTGTGGCTGCCAGGACTGGACTTAAAGACAAGCACAACCATTTGTCTTCTCACCAAAGCAGAAATTGCTTCTTACAAGTTTCTGGAAAACGGAAACAGGTTTCTGCTTCTGGTAAGACAAAAGAGGGTTGGGACATCTCAGGGAAGGCAGAGCCCCGCCTGCACCCCATGCTGAGGAGATGCACACAGCGTCCACCACTTGCAGAGTGAGGACACTGCCCCATGTTGCACAAGCCACGGTTCGCTCCTCTCCCCTCCTCTTGCCTGGTTATTTCTCCCCTGCGACCCACCCAGGTAGCATCAAAGAGGTAGAACAATGGCAAACAGGCCCCAGTTTCAGCCCTGGTTCCGCCGCACACTAGCTAGGTGACTTGACCAGGGGAATGTAACTCTAGGAGCGTCGGTCTATGCATTAGGGAAACAGAGTCTCACTGTCCTCTGTCAGGGTGAAATAAGAGCACTACACAGCGAGCACAGAAGCGGGCCTGTGGGGAGAGCAAGAAGGCAGTATGAGTTCATGAGAACAGGAACGGGCAAGAAATGAGTGGCCATGCACGTGTAAGGTAGGAAAGGGACAGACAGACACACAGACAGACAGACAAGACAGAGAATGACTGGCAGTCGACATCCTCCACTGCAACTTCCTCTGCTATAAATGCAGTGGTTAGAAAGAAAAGGAAAAAAAGCAAAGGTATGAGCTCAACACCACAGGTTTATTTCAAAACAAATCTGAGAGGGAACACCCCGCCACTGAGACTGGACCAGGAACCACTCTTGCACAGGCTATGTGCAAGTTATGGTCTTTGAAGGGTCAGGGGCATAAGGGGGGGGGGACTGTGAAAGAAAGAGGTCCCAATGGGGCTTTCCAGGGAGAGAATTTAGTGAGAAGGCTCTCGCTGCCCACCTGGGATGAGGCTGGAGAATACACAGGAATTGTGGCTTTTTGTTGAGAACAGGACTGAACAACGAGGGGCATTCTGGCCTGCAGCTTCACCTCCTGCACCTTATCAATCCACGATTACACATTTTTAGCAGGTGGACAAGCACAGAGGGGAAGAGGTTCCATGTGCTCTCTATTCAGCCTAGAATGGCACCAGCCAATTCCTTCCGAGGGGTACTACATCACTGACAAAGACTCTTTCCCGCGAATGTGCTCTTGGCCTTCTCCAGAGAGCACACAGCATTGCACCCCTGGGCATGAAGTGACTGCCTGTGATAGGAACCTTTGCTCACTGGAGCTCACTGTCCCACTCCGGACCGCTGATATAGCTGTACACTGCTAAATCCTCTGCTAGGAAGCATACCCCATACAAACCCCCCTTCCTTTATTTGCTCCAATCAGGAACTGAGTACCTGCTAGGTGCCAGGGACATGCAATAGTTGCTAAATTTGTTCAGAGTCATCACAGTGGAGTGATCATAAACCATTTTTTCATACTTCTAATAGAAAATGAGTATGTGTGGGGGCCCGGAAGGATGGCTCAGTGGTCTAAAGCGCCTGCTTGGGAAAGCTTAGGTGGCTTCAGGGACCGAGGTTCGATCCCCGGCACCACATGCTGCGCCAGCCCTGCCCTCAGGGCAGGCTGAGCCGGCCATAAAAATAAATACACAAAAGTTCTGAAACAAGAAAATAAAGAAAAGAAAAAAAAATTCTTTAAAAAAAGAAAAAAAAGAAAATGAGTATGCTCATTACATCTAAAAAGTCAGCTTTTCCTTTTCATGATAAAAATCATCTATGATGTTGCAATGCTCCACTTAGAGATACTGATTTTCTCTGGGTATCACAGACTATATCCTTCTTCAGGGAATGATCTCTCTCTCTCCTGATTAAGTATCCCCTGTGCTCTGACTGTAAGAGCCACCTTGCTATTTGTCTTTCCTTTTCTTTTGCCCAATCTTTATAAGTATCTCCTGTCTTAAAAACACACAAAAGCCCTCAAAAGGAATATTAATGATGATTTCAAATAGTGAGGGCAAGTTTTAACTTCAACTAAATGAATGGCTAGAACATCCCGGGGAAGGATTTACAAACCTAGCCAGTGGGCTGGACCCTCTCTCACCAAGACTCCTGCAAGTTTCCACAGCAGCACTTAATTGTCCCGCCCACTGGTTCCTGGAAATTGTAGCGAGTGGAAGACAGCTTGCTTCAGGCTCTGGAAGGTACTGAGGAATGCAAAGCCTGCTTAAGGTGAGCAGTGGGCCAGGGGGGTGAAAGCAGGGCAGTTCTTGGGACTAGCCAAGGATCGCCGGTCTTGTAGAGGAGAGGGCAGAGACAGATTGAAGTAAGAAGAGGACAGCGGGATTATTTCTCCCTGCCACGCTGAGGCTGAGTCTTCCACGTGTCACCATAGCCTCCGAGGAGGCCCTGGTTGTTCCACGGGGCTGACTGGACTTCTCTGAGCTGTCCTGGCTCTCTCAACCCAGCCTGTTCTCCTTGCCATCACCTGTCTGGCCCCTACTTCTGTCCCCACCCTGGTGTGCTCCAGACACTGAGTTACTGCCTGGGGCAGGGCATCCTATAATCTGCAAACCTCGGCACACACCTGCTTGGCTGTTGACTCTTCACCTCGCTAAACTACCCGGCTGTAGCCGGGCGTGGTGGCTCACGCCTGTAATCCCAGCACTCCGGAGGCTGAGGCAGAAGGATCGGTGTGAGTTCGAGACCAGCCTGGGCTACAAAAGTGAGCTCAAGGCCAGCCTGAAATGCATAGTGAGACTCTGTCTCAAAAAGACAAAAAAAAAATAAAAATAAAAAAAATACCCAGCTGTGTGCCTATTCCCTACCTGAAGGGTCCATTTAGTGATCACATCCTTTGAGACGCCGCCATTGAGGCCTCAGCTGGTTGCAGCCTGCCTCTATGTCCCCTGTTACCCCACTCCAGACTGCACTGGCCACAGCATGCTGTAAACATCCAATTCCTGCTACCCTAACACTGGTGATCACATAAAAAAAAAAGCTCAGGACTATGAGGACAGACAACTGTCTTCCTCCTTATTGCTAAAGGCAGGCTCAGCACTTCATATGGAATCCTCACTAATATTTATTGAATCAATCAATTACAATAATGAAATGGAGCTGATGAGATGGCTCAGTGGACTAAATGTTTATTTATGCAAGCACAGAGGCCAACATTCAATCCCTGGTCCCACATGCCACGAGGCCCACTGAGCCAACTACAGAGTCCACATTACACATCTACAATCCTTCCCAGTGCTGGGGAGGCTGAAAACAGGAGGATCACTACCACGCTGCATAGTGAGACCCTGTACCAAATAACATGAATGGAAAAAAAAGCAATGAATAGGTAAAATTATAAAGGAGATGAGTTGCCGGGCGTGGTGGCTCACGCCTGTAATCCCAGCATTCGGGAGGCTGAGGCAGGAGGATCGGTGTGAGTTCGAGACCAGCCTGGGCTACAAAAGTGAGCTCAAGGCCAGCCACAACTGCATAGTGAGACCCTGTCTCAAAAAGACAAAAAATAAATAAATAAATAAATAAAAAAAATAAAGGAGATGAGTGAGAAAACTAGTAACAGAGGCAAAAAAAAAAAAAAGATCAGAATCTCTACTCTTTTTAAAAAACCAGCACACAAAGAGTAAAGGAAGCAAGGGGGATGTTTTAGAGAATTAAAGTTCTCCCCAAATCCTACATTATTAAAATATCGGCATGCTCATGCAATGCAGAAAACTGATGTAAAATTTCTAGGACTCCATAAAGTATTTTTTATGGTTTTATTGGTGCACTTTTGATTAAATAACCTTTAGGAGGAAAATGGGGAGGGATTATGTAATGAAGCAGATGCACCCACAGTATTTTTACCAACACAAGGCATCCTGGGGATCTTTTGCATTACAAAAGCTTCTTATGTAATTGGAAACACGACTGGACATAATTAGGAGTGCAGAACAAATGAGCACTGAAAGAGAATACCATCCTCAGACTTTGAATACGGAATCGATTACCTCTGAAAGCAAATCCACAGGAAGGGACACACTGCCGAAACAGTTCTAAAGAAGAGTCTGCAAATTAAAACCAGGGCACCAGAAGGTTCCATGAGCAATTAACACAGGATGCACCTTTTTCCATTCTGCACAGACAGGGGTGCAGCAGTCACTTGAACCGATACAACGGTATCAGCCCAGCTAATATTGGGTTCGTTTAAAGCGGGGCTCAGGCTTCTACAGGCTCACTGTTCAAGTTCCAGCACTGGCCAGAACTAGCCCCCTCCTTTTTATGATAATATTGTTCATCTAATGCATAGCTTGGAGTTGGACTTCAAAGAAAATCAGAAAAAATATGCCTTTGGTTTTGTCAGAGACATCTCTCTTCAGGCACCAGTGGTCTGACCTTAAATTTTAACTTAGACTGCATAAAACGACTCTTGTATTTCACCTACTCTTTTGTAATCCAATCAGTTTTAGGTAGATTTTTGCAGCATCTGACCTACCGAAAGCCTCTCTCTGGATCAGAAGGATTTGGTATGATACATAAGACACACTTCACAATGAGCTAAATGAAACATTTAAAAACTGCCTCAAGCGGTCAAGGAAAGTCTTTTCCTACTACTAAAATCTTATCTGCCCTCTTTCACTAAGACACTAAAAGTCAAATGACAATGACAAATCAGATTTGTTTAAACAAAAACACAGCGCATAAGGGTTTCTGACAATACAAGTCAAGATTGTACTCTTCACTTTTTCTCTAAAACACCGAAAATCTTCTCTAACATGTATCCAGCAATCAAGGAACAGATCCTCACATGCGGTAAGGTGAGGTGACAGCGTCCTTCCTCTTCATGAACGGACTCCACCCCACAAGAACAATATGCTGACACCAATTTGTAAGTATGCTATCCCCCGCACTGACAACAACCTGTTCTGGGGTCATAAGAGGCACGTGAGCATTTTCCACAGACTGAGGGATCCTCCCCCATGTCACTGGAGTACAACATGTGAGGAAGAGGTGATGGAAGAAAACGACAACTCAGGAAGTCAACGCCAGAGTGTCCAACTGGTAACCTGCATAGAAAGATGAAAGAGGGAGGTCGTGGGAAAACAAGCGAGGTCTTGTCCTGTGTGAATTTCCTACTACTTAGCATCCTCCAGCTATTCATCAATGCAAAGTGTAAACACTCTACCCTGCTTCCCGGACACGCTGGGGAACTTCAGTGTATATACCTTTTGGTGCAACAATGGCATTTCCAGATTTTATTTGACAGAGCCATAATCAACCCTGTAAAGAGAGAGGGGAGTTCTTCGGTGCACTGCACGCCCAGAAGAAGCCAAGCACAGGAGCCCTGGGAGTAGAAAACAGATGCATGACATCATCGCGTCCAGCAGCGGAGGGCGAGTTACCCTGGAGACAGACTATATGCAGTGGAAGGCCTGCCATCCAAAAGCATTTCATGGCAGTACCAGTACAGAGGAAAGCTGCCAGACACTCTGTAAAGTATCATTCTATTTTTATGGGAAAATTATGGGTGCTCATGAAAAAAAAAAAATTGGAAGAATATGTGCCAACAGGAAGGGGGATGCAAGTGTGTCTGACTTGTTTAAAATTCGTACATATGTTGCTTACATTAAAAAGTAATCAATGTGAAAATTACTGTTACTTAATGGTTTCGGTATGATCTTGATCTTCTAACATAAATTCATTCATCTATCTGGTCCAATTTCTTACATCTTGTGGGGACAGAGTTGAGGATTCTACTGTATAGTAGAAGCCTTTACAGGCTTCAAATTAAAAAGCTCAGGTGTCTTTCTCGTTGTCACCATAATTATGTAAATAGTCTTGAAGCTCATGACTCACGACTTATATTGACCACTAACAAACAGATGTACAGCGAGGGTTAATTGGACCACCAACGGTTTATTTATTTTTTTTCTGTAAAGGGACAACTGGAGGGAAATAAAAAGTTCTTTAACTGTTCCATCATAACTGGCATGACTATTTTTAATTATCTAAATCACCCCCTCTCATCATTATTAAGTTGACACTGTTCGCATCTTAATGAACTTACATAGATTATTGCAATCAATTGGTTTTGTTAACAGAACAATAAATCCCCACTGATAAAGGATGCATAATGTAATTAGTTAGCTCTTCTTATGATGTGAATTTCTAATACTTCTGTAATGAGCAGTTAAAGATTAATAGGAAAGATAGTCTCAAATTAGCCACTTCTTATCGGGGAATGCTTCCGGATGTGTGGGATCCGACCACATTTACATATGTACAGGAGGGTTGGCAACTCCGGTAACTTTTCCAGATGTGAGGACAGTAAATTCTCACTAGCTGAGCCTCCTTCCCAAGAACTGCTCCAGATCGTATCACTTTGTAGTAGTTGGCTGAGGAGACCAGTAACGCTTTCTCCACTTATTGCATCATAAACCACAGTTCTGAGACCACATAGGGTCAAATTTCCTGGCTGTGTGACCTGTGACAGTCACCAGTGCCACTTGCCCCTGTCTGCATGCAGACACACAGAGCTGGGTGGAGAGTCTAAAAGATAGACTAGAGGACACACAGCAATGGTCTTCACACTGTGAATGTTCTTCACACAGTAAGCTCTGGGGAAGGAAGGCAGCTGTGTATTTGTTCCACCCACTTTTAAGTTCCTAGGTGCTGGGGAACACAGGTGAATGAACAGCACTAACCTCTGTGTAGAAAGAATATCATAATCCTTCTACCTTTTCCTCTTTAGGGCTCTGTAAAACCCAAAGCTATAAGATGCTCTGAAGTTGTTTTCTTCTGCTCTGAGACTCCCACCGGAAGGAACTGGTAGGTAGGACATTCAGGTACTAGCCCACACAACCTTAAGGTCACTCAGACACCTGTGCCCTCTGCCTCCAGAACACCAGGGGCATTCACATGGGTGTCCTCATGCAGCAGACAGTCCTGATGATGCACTGTGCTCTTCAGCACAGTGAAGGACTGGGGGACACACAGGTCTGCTGAGCACAGGTCTGTGCCAGGCGTTTCCCCCCAGCAGTCCCCGCTTCCCAGCCGAGGGCCCTATTACTCTGGCCCAAGACACACAACTCTGTGTGGTAGAACTGACTTCTAAGCCCAAGCTCTGCGGCCCTCACTGCATAGTCTCTGTTGCCTAACGCCATCACTCCGTGTCCCAGATAGACCAGCTAGAGCCAAGCGCTAGTGTCTGCTACACACAAGCACCTGGTGAAGCACTCAACTATGGCAAAAGGATGAGGCTCCTTATGACTTGGGAAAGAAAGCGGGAAGGACACAAAATGTGAATCTTATCAAAGACCGGAGAAAGAAAAAAAGCACTGCGAGTGGAAATCTGGGAGCGCCTCTTTATAGGCCTTGTCTCCGCTTGCCTCCTCAGTCCCCAACTTTACAGCACTGTGACCCTTGAAGATTTCACCGACATTCTGTCCATTTCAACCTTTTAAGAAAATTGCCAAAACCAGCCCTTAATCTCCTGGAGTTGGTGTCAAAGTAAAGGCAATGCAAATACTAAGAGTGAGGTACACATCTAGCACTTAATAAATGCACCTTTGTTTCCAAAGGTGAGATAAAGTATTGCAAGGTGTGAACAGCTCTCCATGCTTAACTCAGTCTTGATGATTGTTATCACAGTCACTGACACTGGGAGAATCTGGCATAAAGTTCATTTCCATGTGAGAAAGTCTAGAATTTTAAGGAAGAGGCCTGTCCCTCCGGGGCTCTGAAGTGCTAGGTCTATGGTTCTGAAAGCCCAGTTCCCCAGGACATCAAGTCTGGGGCTACTCTTCCAGATGAGTGGGACTATATGCTGGGTTGGAAGAGCCGGGCATTCTTAGGTGCTCTGGTCTCTGCAAACCCTCGTGCTATGCACAATCCCATGGGCCAACTTGAGGCTACCTGGGATCTCATGCCTCAGCCCAAAGCAGTAACCCTGCCACCCGGCTGGTGTTAAAGATCAAATGAACCCAAAAGGCCAAGAACACACACGACAGCCCCACTCACAGCGATAATGTTGAAGAAGTCGTCATCCCCCAGCGTATCCAGAATCGAGGACACTGTCTGCTTGGCAATAGTCAAGCGGAGTCCTTTCATGCTGCCGCTCACGTCCACTAAAATGACCACGTCTTTCGGAGACGTCGCTGCCTGGATGTACCTGGGTCAGGAGAAAATTCAATCAGAAGGGATCCTGGATTCTCTTCAAATTTTCTCTTTGTGAAGTAACAAAGCGATGGGACCACTGCCTACCATTTTCGGTTCCTGCAGTCAAAGGCAATGACTCCATTCTCATCTGGTTCCCATTTAATCCCTAGAAGAAAAATGGGGTTAGCAGAAACCCAGAGACTTCAAATATTTATTCATAGCATTTCAAGAGTGTTCTTGTTTATTGACTGGATTTTAAAAATGACATGCAGAGACACGCCGTGAAACTGATTCACAAGCTCTACAACCAACTCCAGGAAGGCGTCTTTGGGTCGCAACCTCACAGTGAACACAGCCGTGGCCTAGTGGCTCCAGGGTCCTGAGGAGTGGAGACACCCTTCGCTGCCTTCTCTGCCCACAGATGACCTCAGCCCCTCACCCCTTTTCCTTACCCAAAGCCATTTCTCACTAGTCAGCAAGTTAGAGCAGGTGGCATCACTTAGAAAACTCTAGGCCCAATCTGGCCCCATCCCTGGACACAGGTGAGATAATGTCTACAGCACGGGGTGGGCAGCAGCTATCATATGATAGCGTTTTTCCAACTCAGAGTACATACAGGACTGCTCCCTCCTCGCTTCTGTTTTTAAAATCAGAAATTTAGCCTGGATTTCCACACTGAAATGAAATAAAATGGCTGTAATTATCCTGTATAATAGAGTTAGAATTTCAGTCCCTAAACTCTGAGATGTTTTCCCTATGAACAAAATTGAATTGGGCATCCTCAGCCTTGCAGTTTTGCAAACCAGCAAGGATGTATCCAAGGGTGACCTTATCTGTTTACGACTTAACGTTGAGAATAAAATTTCACTGAAAGATGGCATTTCCTACTTTAAAATAAGTGAGAAAAATCATTTTCAACCATCAGCGCTGCTCAGAGATGGAGGATTTGAAAAATAGATGCTGGAGATAAGAAAATGAAAACCAAAATGCCCCCCCCCCCGCCCCACAGGAGAAAATCCTGCTTAGATTATGCTGGTGAGGGTCTCCTTTCCAATTAAGAGCACTGGAGTTTTACACCTTGCTGAGATAAAATGGGCATGACTTTAAGAGCATTTGTGCTAACAGGTGCTCGAACAGCCTTGAGATGGTGGATATCCCCAGAGGATGTTCTGTCATACCCTCTTGGTATCCGTATTTCCCATATGCACATGGGATAACTTTATTTATTTTATTTATTTATTTATTTATTTATTTTGCTAGTACTGGAGATTGAACCTAGGCCCTTTGTGCTGAGCTAATTCCTACCATTTTTTTATTTGAAGCCAGGGTCTCACTAAGTTATTAAAATGCCCAGGTTGGGCTCAAACTTGCAATCTTCCTACCCCGGGTTCCCAGCACTGCAGGTGAGGGACACCTATCATGCCTGGTGCTTACTTTAAAGAACTCCCCTTAAGGAATTAGAAGATAGAAGTGTAAGAAATGGCCAATGGAAGGTCACTAAGTAATGACGATGAAATATAATTGGCATGATATTGTACAATAAAGAAAAATAATGTAACTTATTTAAATCCTACCTGACTTGTTGTATTAAGCAAAGAACAGTTAGAATGTTTTTTTGAAAATAAGGGAGGGGGGGCCCCCGCAGGATGGCTCAGTGGTCTAAAGCGCCTGCTTAGGAAAGCTTAGGCGGCTGCAGGGACCACAGTTCGATCTCCGGCACCACATGCTGTGCCAGCCCTGCCCTCAGGGCAGGCTGAGACGGCCATAAAAAGAAATAAATAAACAAACAAAAGTTCTGAAACAAGAAAAAATAAATAAATAAAATAAAAATTAAAAAAAAAAAAAAAAGAAAAGAAGGGAGGGGTGGGCATGGAAACAGACTAGCAAATACCCCAGCAGAGAGAAAAATGTGTGCCAGGACCCCGAGGCTGGGAGGAGGAACACATCAACTGAAGGACGAGGACTGTTGGTGTGGCTGTCCACACTGGAGGACAGGAGCTGCCCAGCAGCTGAAAGCAAACCAAGTGGTCTAGCCACCAGGGCTGGCCTGATAGCTCAGTGGACTAAAGCACCTGCTTAGGCAGAGTGTAGTGGGGTATACTGAGACAGTGACTGAGACTGGGTCTGGTGGTGTTTACCTGTAATCCCAGCACTTTGAGAGACTGAAAACAGGAGAATCACTACAAGTCTGATCTATGTAGTGAGACTCTATAGACCCTACAGACCCTGTCCTAACTACAGAAAAAAAAAAAAAAAAAAAAAAAAAAAAAAAAAAAAAAAGATAAACCAAGAGGCCCAGCCCCTTGGTGGTCAGGACAGGAGCTACACATAAAGCAGAATGAAGACAGCACCCAAGGTTGCTCCGGGCACAGCTACACTGAATCTAATAATGAACATCACACGTTCCCTAAAAACAGATGAGCCCTGTAGGATCATCTTTCCAAAACTGACACTTGAGCCAAAATCTTCTGAGCCCAGTTAGGACTAAGATCTGTTCTCTTCACAGTCAGGCCCTTGCAGTCTTCCTTATGCAGGCACTTGTCTGAGTGTGTTCTCTGGGAAGTTCTACGGGGAACAAAGTTATATGAACACATCATAGTGTACACACCATAGGAAGAAGACAGGAGAGGCTGTCCTCTCAAGGACATTCTAAAGTTCTAGGACAGGGATACCAGAGGCAGCACAGGTACCCTCATGTGAAGTTCCAGGCAGCACAAGAGTTCTCATGTGTTCATGTGTTGTGACCTGAACTTCGGGGGACCTGGGTGTGAGTCTAAGCAATTGTCACAGGAAAGCTCCCTGGCCAACATCTACTACAATTCTGCTTGGAGGAACCTGTGCCCATAGTCCTGGGGATTGGTGCATCTTCTCAGCAGTCCTCTAGTAGCTCTTACTTCTCCCAGCACAGCACAAAACACCTTGCACCTTGATCTATTCATCTTCTCCCCCAGGGTGGCTACTGATGCACCCTCCTTCGGGGTTCTACTCTGCTCAAGAAAACAGCAATCCTGACTGGTGCCCCTGGATCCACACAGCTGACTCTGGCCACCACCCACCAACTGGCTGCCATGGTGGGCATCTGACCTAGAGTGGGATAATCCCTGGAGTTTTTGTCCAAACTATTTTAACAGTCTTCTCTCCTCTCTGGGGTCATCATGGAGAAATTCTGCAAGCTTGCAGTTAATGTTCTCCTCCTGAACTGACGACTATGGGTGAAACAAGGTGAAACTGAAAGAAGGCAGAAATGAGAGATAGAAGCAGAGATCCCTAATGCAAATGAGACTGCCGAGTAGTGAAATACAGTGGTGTCCCAGAGGACCACCTGGATCTCAAGTCATATGGGACGCTAGGGGAGTTTCTTCCTGGAGTTCATCAGAATTATGTTGTCATTACTTGCAGGCAAAGTCCCTCAGAAATGTGTTTCCCCTGCAAGAGCGTACTTCCAGTAGTGCAGGTTGAGGATCTAGACATTGTCCCTGCAGGTCTGAACACAGAACTTCATGCAAAGCCAAGACCAAGGACACAATCCCATAAGAATGAAGAAAGAAGCCCAGGTGTGGCAGCTCACGCCTATAATCCCAGCAGGATTGTGATGAATCCAAGTTGCATAGTGAGACTCTGAACCAAAAGAAAGAAGGAAGAAAGATACATTTTGCTTGAGGATATGCACACTCGCCACTGATTCTCAGCAGGAGACTACTCTAGCCTTGGAATGATGGGTTCTGACACAAAATACACCTTAGTAAAAACTTTCAGGATCACTCGGGGAGTTATGGCATGGAAAGCAGGCAAAGGGGGGTGCTCTGTGAGCCGGTTGTCAGGGCAACAAAGTAGCTGTGGAAGTCTGTACCCCTTGTCTTTTGGGATACAGAACAGATGCGGAAATTTTACAGTCAGGATGCTGCCAAAAAAAAATGTTATAGGAGGGCCATAAACACTGCTGACACACCTGTCCTGACCAATAAGAGCCCCATAGACAGATTCACTTTTCTTGCTAGACAAATCCTTTAGGAAGACTCCCTTTCAATGTCTTTGTGACTATTTAAGGATAAAGCCTCATGGTTAGATGGCTTAGGTGGTGAGCAGCTTGCTACACAGGCCAGCCTCCCTGCCAGTCTCCACCCTGAACAAAATCTGCATCAAATTTTCTCCGAGTGCATCAAGGCAGACAGCAATTTGTGAAACTGTAACTTTAATAGTCACTGTTATTACAATGTTATCTTAATAGAATGCTCATTGCTTAAATTTCCGTGAGCTCCGGGAGGAAGCGTGTGTATCCTGCTAAACACAACTCCTGGGAAATATCGAAAAAGCTGGCAAAGTGAACACCCCAGCAGGCAAGTCTCGGGGTACAGATGCCACGTGCAGGGCCAACAGCTCCTCGCGGCAGAGGCAGCTATCTCCGTGCCACAGAAAGGGAAGACACCAGGTGCCCAGCCTTACTTAATGAAAACATAAAAGACTCCACTTAATTGCTCCAAGATTATGCAGTATGTTTTTACCCCTTCTTTTAGGTTGAGCTTGTTAATTTCTACAGCTGTGATGCCGGCACAATTGTAGCCTCGAGTCCTGTTTCCACAACTTGTGAGCAAAATTAAAACTTCCCTTTTTAATTAAAATTCAAACCAAGCCAGAATTAAAATTCTATTGCAAAGCCAAAGCCTAGGGAGGCCCCCAGAAAAAAAAAAAAAACACCTGTTCTGATGTCATGCTGGACAAAACCTGACACACACACACACACATGCACCCCTGCAGCGGTGTTGGGCAGGGCTGCTGCCGGGCGCGGCATGTTGGCCATGTATCCCCACACGCAGGGCAAGCCTGCTACAGCGTAGGTGACACCAGGCTCCAGTCTTCTATTCCCTGTGCCTTTCAGTGAGAATCTGACCCTGCCCATCTATGATTCGCTCTTTCCTGCAGAAAACAATTATCAGAATAGTGGAAACAATAGTAATAGGGATAGGAAGAAAGCTAAACTCTCCCTTAGGAGGAGTAAGAGGGGGCCTTTCACACCCTACTTTTTCAGCTTTGGTCACAGCTCTATGGGAATTTCTCCATTGAGAAAGATGCTAGAACTACATGTAAGTTCTGAGAGTTCCATGATTGTGTGTGTGTGTGTGTGTGTGTGTGTGTGTGTGTGTGTGGTGTATCTGCATGTGCAAACATATGCATGCATGGGGATATATAAATATCACTTGATGTTTTTCTGCCCTGGACCTTAACAACAAAACTTAATGTTTCATTTCCTTCTGAGGGAAAGACTGAAAAATTTTAACCCTGCATCTCAAGAAAAATTGTCATAGGATCATTACCCTGAGTCATGGTGGTCAACACAGCGATACTCACCCGGATACTGCCTAAAAAAGCCCTTTGCACTTCCAAAGTACTGCCATATGAGAGACGGATCACGATCAAAGTTATCTACAAAGACCTTGTTTAGGGATTCAGACCAATAAACTCCATTGACAATCGCAGGATCTGAGAAAAGAAGAGAGAAAAGGGTGAGAAGTCAGCAGGAGCTAGAATCTCTGGCCTCTCGGGCAGCAGGGTAGCCTGGCCTGTGGCCCCACTGGCAGAGGCCCCGCTTGTGACTGTCAAGACAGGAAGCAGGGGTGGGCATGACGGCACATGCCTGTAATTCCAGCACTTGGGAGGCTGAGGTAGGAGGATCAATGGGAGCTCGAGACCAGCCTGGGCTACAAAAGTGAGCTCAAAGCCAGCCTGAACTGCACAGTGAGACCCTGTCTCAAAAAGACAAAAAAAAAAAAAAAGGCGGGGAAGCAGTCCTGAGAAGCCACACTTCCCTCCTGCCCCAGCCTCTGGGTTGCCTGGAGTCTCTGCTCCTCCCTTGGAGTGCATGTCTCTTTCTTTGTAGCCTCCCACCTCCCAGAAATCCTGGCTGGTAAAAGAGCACAGACGCCATCTTTGCAATGCTTTCCTACCCAGTCCCCCCAATGCTGATCCAGAACTCAGGAAGAGTGTCTTTTTCTGGCTCCAACCCCTGCAGCCGACACAGCCCTGTTCCAATTCTCTCTTCCGCTCCTGATCTAGGAATCTGCCTTTAAAAATAAATAAATGAAAAGCAAATTGAAATTATGTGATTACGTTTCTCCACCGCCCTTCAGCAGAGTGCCGACTCCATGCAAGTACAGACCACCTCTTCCTGGTTATACGCCGTGACTGTGGATGTGGCATGGTAGAAACTTATTTTTTAAAGGAGCTTAAAACTACTTATTGACCACCACTCACCATTATTTACAACAAAGTAAATGATATACATTAGACTAACATTCAGACTACTACAAGTAGTAAAGTTGTTTTCCTGGCTTCCGCTGAAAACAGTAAGCGGAATACTGAAAAGATGGAGCCTACATGGAAGGAACGAGTTGGAGTTAAGAAAAACACACAGCTCAGAAGTTTAGACTTTAAGTTTGTCCACTCATTTATTCTCAGTCCTAAATTGTGAACACCTCCAGCCACTCGGTAGGTTTCTGTCAGCCAAGTCTTAGGACATACGTGAATCCTGACTTTTGAGTACAGATTTGCTGAAAAGTGATGAGTCTTGAGGAAATTTTAATGTTCCCTTGTTAAGTCTTCCTTAGCGAATTCAAACAAGCCAAGTATTGACTTGCTACCTTATTTGGGTAGGTAGGGAAGTTGTTGGTAGAGATATTTTTTCTGCTCTCTCTCTTTTTGAGACTGGGTCTCACTATGCAGGTCAGGCTGGCCTTGCACTATCTTTTGTAGTCCAGGTTGGTCTTAAAAGTGTTTGTGACCCAGCGGGATGGCTCAGTGGTCTAAAGCGCCTGCTTGGGAAAGCTTGGGTGGCTTCAAGGACCGCAGTTCGATCCCCGGCACCACGTGCTGCACCAGCCCTGCTCTCGGTGCGGATTGAGCCGGCCATAAAAATGAGTGAACAAACAAACAAAGGTTCTGAAACAAGAAAAAAATAAATAAATAAAATAAAAAATTCTTTAAAAAAAAAAGTGTTTGTGACTGAATGAAGGGACAATCAGAAAAGAGGATAAAATAAAGGCTATATTTCAGAAGCTGGGAAAACCTTTCATCTTCTGCCCTATGATTCCATTAACGAATTTCTTTTCCTCACCTTTGGCAACCCCGAAATAACTCATCACCTTTTATCTATACAGTAGATTAAAAAAAAAAAAAAATCAGGGAGGAAAAGGGAAGCGACTAGTCCTCACATAATGCCCAAAGCAAGGTGAGTCACCCTGGAATGCCCTGTGACAGTCCACTCTTTATTTATTGGTTTTGACCACTGAGCACCCTGTTTCAAAATGGTGCCATATTCAGCAACTGTCTGTTCTAAGAGGGGAGATAACTGTCACATCTTGGTGGGAGACTGGTGAGAATAACTACGGGGTGAGCATATGAATCATCAGGAGGAGGTGCTGCCTGAGGTGAAAGCCCCCCCTGCGACCCCCACAGCTCAGCCCCTGGGAGGGGGGTCCCACCCTCACCCACTACACAGAAGTGGAAGGTGAGGCACAGGAGTTGAGCTGCTTTACTGACAATACCCAGTTACTGGGTGTCAAAGCCTCAGACCTGGGGTTCCTTGTTTGTAAAATGGGGATGATAAGACTTATTCCCAAGGCCACTTAGAAGATGAAACAAACTGACAGCAAACAGCCAACAGCTGTAGATATGCACAGGGCCATCAAGAGGGCGGTTCCATTGGTGTGGCACCCAGGGCCCTCACCAGAATCTGTGGAACCGAGTCAAGACCATCCCACAATGTCACACTCATTCCAAGCCCTGAGGTGCAATGTTGGAGGATGAGGGCAGAGGCAGTCTCATCAGTCCTCATGTTGCAGAATTAGTCAATGGAAACGCCTTGCTAGACAGGCACCTGGACATCAAGTGCATATGCTGAGGAGGAAAGGTGCCATTGGCCCAAATGCCCCCCATCTGCCTGCCCACTGGCAGCTGCCCTGCCATGGTGTGACCCAGAGAACAAAACCTACAACATGGCATGCACCAGCAGGGGGACACGACCCTTGTCTGGCTGTCCCACCTCCAACCTGGCCTACCCTTTCCCACCACTTAGGCAACGGTGAGTCTGCTTCCACCTGAAAGGTTAATGCTCCAGCTCCGTAAACCACCACCTACTGCACTATAACCTGGGAAAAGGAAAAAGACCAATTTACCCTTGAATTGTGATTACTCTCACAGTCCAAGAAGATGGGGCCCTTTACTGCTCCTATTCAAGCTTGAAAATAATTACTAAGGCTCACTCCTAGCTGTGAAAACTATTTAAACGAATCCACAATGATTTGAATACAGTGGACACTGAAAAAGTCCACAGTTCTTAGTTCCATCAGTGGCCTTGACAGTGGCAGAATCACATGAAGTCCTCCCGCCTTAGAAGCAAAGAGTCCCATGTCATTAGCTCATAGTCTGAACATGCTAAAAAGCATGCAATTAGAGATAATATTTCTTCCTGAGCACACCAGTTGGGATCAGTTCAATTAGATAATTCTGATACTTATCAGGAAAGAGAAACCTACCCATTCCTTCAGATTCTAGAATCCTAAAATTTCCACTTTGGGACTATGAGCATCTTCAGAAACACAAAGGGAAATGCCCAAAAAAGGGACTGCTCCACCCATCTTATTTGCTCTGAAATTACACCTCTTTAAAAGGGGGGGGCTTTGTTTCCCCACACATGATAAATAGAAGTTATCATTTTTTTAAGAAAACGATCTGCTTAGAATGGAGGCTGTGTTCCATCCACCCATTTGATCAAATATTTGAAATAACATTTCCTCTGGCTTATAAATTAATTATAGAGCATTAATGGCACAAGCTTGCTTAGGCTGCAGTTTTAACAAAAGGAAAAATCTTGAGTTGCCGTCCATTATACAGTCATGTCACAGACAGAAAAAAATAATTGCATGCAGTAGTCATCTAAGTATTGAGGCTAAAAGGCAGTTTAAAAAATGGTTTCCTAGTATCACTGGCAACAGGAGATCTTAGTAAGCTGAAGGTCAATCAGCACTGCTATTTTCTTGCTTATCCAGGTCCTGAACACCTTCTACCACCCAATGAGGAGAAGGTAAAGGCCATGATGGGGCTGGGTCAGGGTCACTGTGAGGCCCCTTCTATGGCTTCTGAGGAGACTAACGACTTCACAGTCGCTAGTGAAAGCAGCAGGCCGAGCCTTTTTGGTTTGTGTTTTGTTTAAATACTAGTTTATAAGCCTCCACTGGGTTCGATTTAGGGTGGCCTTGGCTTTATTCTCCTTTTTGAATCTTCATAGAGGTCCAACAAAATGCATCAGCCCCCAAAGCTGCTGTAACAAGTTACCACAAATCGCTTGACCTAAACAATGAAACAGTGTTCTCTTATAGTTTGTAGTTTGAGAAGTCCAGAGCCAAGGGTTGGTCAGGCTGATTTTTCCTGGAGGCTCTGAAGGGGAGCTTCTGTCATGCCTCTCTCCTACCTTCTGGTGCCTTCTGGCAGCACTTGGGCCCATTAAGCTTGCAGACTCAACATGGCCCCTGCCGCCATCTTCACATGACCTTTCCTTGTGTCTCCAACTTAAATCGTCAATTCTTTTCTTTCACAAGAACAGTCATTGGATTTAGCGTCCACTCTAAGCCACACCACAAAGACCTTAAATAAAAACACTGTTTCCAAATAAGCTCACATTGGGAAGTACCAAAATCAAATCTGGACCGTAACTTTTCTGAGGGAATGTATTACCCAGTGTAGTACATACACTCTGTTAATTATTCTACACAATGCACTCATCTTCCACAGTCTACACAGACTCTTTCGAAAACCTTAGTTTAACAAGTGCAGGAACTCTTCCTAAGGAAAAAAGGCCTCCACAGCTTTCTTCATTATGGGAACAATTCACATTTTTCTCATTGGCATTATAACCTCCATCAATAGGTCTTATCTATAATGCATTTAAATGGATTAAGATATCTTCCTTAATGTCTAGTGTAAGTGTTCTACCCAGCATTCGCTGTTAAATGAATTGACCTCCATGATAACAATGATTTTTGCCACTTGCCCGCAGCATCCATATTAACCTCCTATGCATCTTGGTCAGTGCAAAGCGCAGGAAGCCAGCCCCCTCCTCTCCCTTTGGAGACACAAAATTACCCCTGGCACCAAGGATTCGCCAGATGTTTAGCTTTTACTAAAACATACCACTAACAGATGTTTGGAGAATCAAGAGTCCCACACCACCTTGGTGACACATTTACAATTTGTATTGGAGGAGCTTCTGACACACCCCTGGTCTGTCTTTGTAATGGGTCATGTAACCCCACAACAAATAGCCCTTACAGTTGCTTCGTTTTATGTTCATGCAAGTAACTGCTCTCTCCTGAGCTTCAGCCTCAATGGACATTCTGACTTGTGGACCTTCCAGGCACAGGTAGCCAATGTTCTCCGCTCCCTCATTTAGTTCAGAGTCTTTGGATGAGGTAGCCCCTTAGATCACTGTACTTCAGCCATTAATTCCCCCATCCCGTGTCCTGCATGATGTGGTCAGCCTCTGTGTAGTGGAAGTAAATGAATGGACTTGGAGCACTTAGCACAGCCATACGCACATACAGGCAGCTTGATGAGTAGTGGCTGTGACTTATTCTGTAAGAGGAAGGATGGATAGATGGATGGATGCATGGATGGATGCATGGATGGAAGGAAGGAAGGAAGGAAGGAAGGAAGGAAGGAAGGAAGGCAGGCAGGCAGGCAGGCAGGCAGGCAGGCAGGCAGGCAAAGCAAAGTAAATCAAAATCTCAAGGAGAGTTCCCACTGATCATTCCCATTCTCTCCATAAGGTATTGCTGAACAGTATCACAACAGTACAGGGCAATTGAAATTATCATACACAGTGGTCTACGTGCAGCACAGTTTGTCATAGCTAAGTCTTAGAAACAACCCAAATGCCAATCCCAACCCAATCCACTGAGGAGTGGATAAAAAAGATGTGGTGTTTTTATACAGTGGAGTACAACTCAGCTATAAAGAGAGAAAAATGAGGCTTTTTGAATGCAACTAGTGGAGATACTCTCAAGTGACAGAAGTCAAGCTTGCATGTATAAACATCATATTGTCTTCCTAGTTTTAAGAAACTGAGCTGGGCGTGGTGGCACATGCCTGTAATCCCAGCACTTGGGAGGCTGAGGCAGGAGGATCAGTGTGAGTTGGAGATCAGCCTGAGCTGCAAAAGTGAGCTCAAGGCCAGCCTGAATTGCATAATGAGACCCTGTCTCAAAAAGGCAAAAAAAAAAAAGAGAAAGAAAGACAGACAGACAGACAGACAGACAGAAAGAAAGAAACTGAAAGAGCAAATAAAATCTGAAAGGTAAAACATATTATGAAAGGGAAAGAAACTGTTCAAAAAGAATAGCTGGGATGGGAGAAAGAAAGAGAGAGAGAGAGAGAGAGAGAGAATGTATATATTTGAAACACATACTTATATGCATTATGCATATATAAGATAGCTAAGATAATTATACTACTAAGTTCTATTGGTTTATTGAAAGGAACAGTTAGTGCTTAACTGACCAATTTTGCATGCCTATATCTGGTCATCTGAACACCTACTTTTTTTTTTTTTACTTTTTAATTGATATTTTTTATTGTTTAAATTTGACAATGGTTATATTACATATTTTCATCATCAGATCAGATTAGATTAATACCTATATGTATATAAGATTGATCAAACAATTAAACATTTACCCTTCTAAATCAACATTACTTTTTGTTTCTTTTCCCCCTTTTTTTCTTTGAAAGTTGACATACTGCATATTGTCCTCACAATCGTTCTACAGAGTACAGTGTGTGGGTATGACCCACCTCCCTATTGATGTTGCTTTAAAAAAAAAAAA